>WYDE02201732.1:0-10175 GCA_009867175.2 Adela reaumurella
CACACTTCACGACAGACCATCGCAAAGCTACAAGAGTTACAGCTGGAAGCTCTCCGTCACCCACCGTACTCACCGGATTTAGCTCCAATAGATTTCAACTTTTTTTTTATTTGGACAATTCTTTTAGTGGGAAAAAATTCAACACCCGAGGGGCAACACAAAACGCTTTCTCTGACTTCATCGCCTCTCGTTCAGCAGACTTCTACAGTAAAGGGATAAACAAACTCCCATCAAACTGGCAAAATTTTAATAATAATTTGGGCCAGTACTTTGATTCTTTTTAAATTTTTTTTGCAGCCATTTTATTCGCACCACTGCTGGGTACAGGCCTCTCTTATTTACAATAATACAAGAGCATTTTAGTCAAACAATTCAACGGTGACCAACCGGCTTGGAAGTTGGTTTCCTCACAATGTTTGTACTTTGATTAGCTAAAATAAAAATAACCAATAACTTTTTGTATCTGTTTGTCTGTCTGTTTGCCCGCACAGCTCCTCCTAAACGGTTAGGCTGATCGGGCTGAAACTTTGTAGGTTCAATCTATATGCCAATATCTAGCCACACATCAATTTTCAACTTTATAGAAGATCTGGCAATAAACGTCCTGTACGCCAGTCTTGTTGTACCAGGCTTCGCAATACTTCCGATAGACGTTGAAAATTTTGCAGCTAAGTCTCTTGTCAGTCCTTCTAAGCTCGTATGTCGCGAGCTATTATTAGATAGACATAGAATGAGCCTATTCAGCCCATAAAGTCAAACCCTTTAGGAGGAGCGGACGTTGACAATTTTGAAGTTTAGAAAATTTGTACGTTGGAGTTCCTAGCCAGTTCTTCTAGGAAGTTGAAAATGCCTGCAATGCATGCTTGGGCATGGCGAGTTATTCGTTTTTAAAATAAAATTACAAAATTTCGACCCGCACGGCTGCAACATTTAGAAAAAAATATTGAGCGAAGTTTCTCGCTAGTTATTCTAGGAAGTGGAAAATTGGTGTGTGGCGAGCTATTGACATATGGAATGAACCTACAAAATGTCATCCCGATCGGCCTATACGTTTTGGAGGAATTGCGCGGACAAACAAACAGACAGATCGACAGATACCAAAAGTTTTTCGACCCTAGTCGAGTAATAAATAGGCTTTGCTTCGCTCAGCCAATAAAATTTCATTTAATAGAAAAGTTCTTGGTTAACTGAGCACCTTTATCACGTAATGGTTGAACGTCATGTGTGGCAACAAGACTCGATACAAGCGGCTGCAGCAGCTGCCAAAATTCAGATACCATGTTTGCTGAGTCAATATTGACGCCCACCATCGCGTCCGACGCTTCCGCCATGCCACCGTCTTTCTAGCTGCATTTGTCTACCTGTCGTCTATAGCGACTGCCGCCAAGCCGACGTATTCCGTAATGGGGTTCTATTTGTTTTCAGTTAAGAAAAACTTGACCGATGTTTTCCTGAACTTTCCTGGTTTAAGAGAAGGCACTTTCATAGGTTCTGGCTTTCAGTTTGAAATGACCAAATCTTTTTGTATTTATTTATCGAAAGTAGTTTTTTTATAATGTTTTTTATTTTGTTTGCGTCTAATACGTAAGGTCGATTTTTGAAATATATTTTTTACTTAAAGTTTTTTTTTATTTGTTTTTAATTGTGTAGTTCATAATGCATAAATGTATATTATGCTTATACAAATTGGATGAATTTCCTGTAGTCAACAAATAAACACAGGTAATTTGATTGCTTTAATAGGTACAAAATTTATCTGTGTAGCTATCATCCACTTTACAGTGACTCTGATCTGTATTGGTCTAAAATGAACAGAGATAGATGACTTTTAACATTTCAGTACAAATAAATGGTAACGTTATCACAATAAAATGTTTTTGGTAAACGCACAGCCGCCAACCGTAAAACATAGACCGATATTTTTCACTTGATATGATTTGATTGAGTGACATTGTGAGCTGCATAGAAATAAAAAAACATACATACATACATATCACTCACGCTAGATCCCGAGAACCGCGGTAAGCAAGCAGAGCAATTGGTGTTGTGCTGCGGAACTCCGACCACCACATTTCGCAAGATGTTCGGACAAGACATCAAGCAGCATGTAAGGCACGAAAACCCACTTTTTGCATGACGTGGTAGAAGTACCTTGCCAAGGTGAGAGGTGGCGAGCCTTTCGCCCTTTAGCACGGCATCTTGTCCTTATCCCGTAGTCGCCTTTTACGACATGCATGGGAAGAGATGCAGTGGGGTCATTCTTTTAAGTGCCGGCTCCACACGGGTTCCGGACTACTAATTGCCTTTTCAAATTAGGGCCATCTATAAGTCCCGGTGCGCATTTTTATTTTTATTTTTTTTATAGAAACGGACACGGAAGGCTACATGACCTGATGTACAAGTTTTTTTTGTACCAGTGATGCCAGTCTAAACACCTTGGCGATTATATTGGTAGGTTCCATGTCAGCGCTTCGCTCAATTCCAGCTGTTATCCTGAACTGGACGGAAAACACGAACTATGTTTCAAAGCTGCTTCGACCGACCTCTTCATTCAGTGCGGTGGTACCATCACAGGCGGGTTTAACCCTACCACCATGTAAGGAGAGGTCATTGATCTACATGGAACTTGATATAGTTGGAAGTTGACTTAACTTGGAATCTGAAACACGACTAGCGTCAACGGTCAATCGGTCACACATCCAATACCTGACCGCGCTCGGCAGTGCTTAACTTCGGTACCTAATCGAATACCGAATATCGCAACCACCGAGCCACCAACGCTGATGAATATAGCGCATATAGTTGATTCGCGCTATTCTACGAAATATAGCCCTTATAACGATTACCATAAATTTTATTTATACTCGTATGTACTATATTGCGTCAGTCATCTGTGAGTGTCAGATTGGCCGAGCGGGCAAGAGCACGGCTCTCAAGCGGGAGATGCGGGTTCGATACCCACTGGGAGTACAATGTTTATAACTTTAAAATTTGTGATAAATTCCGGTAAGACTCCGGTGAAGGAAAATATCGTGAGGAAACCCACTTTTAAGCCGGTTGGTCACGTGGAAGTGTATGACTAAAATTCTCTCATATCGTGTAAATGAGAGAGGCCTGTACCAGCACCTCCTTATAATACAGGCCTAACATCTGGAAAAGAAAATCCCTGTGACGTCATCAATACTTGAACATTGAGAAACGGGAACACAGAATATTAATATCACGTGGTCTATGAATTGCTTCACTTTGCTTGAAAAATTCGGCCCGGCTAGCGTTCGATATTTGAAATAATTAGGCGGCAAACGCGTTCGGCGTCATCTTTTTTTCCGCAATTTACGTCGTGTTTGGCTCACGGCAAATAAAAATTTAATATAATTTTTGTTATAAAAAGAAGTGGAAAATAGTGAAGCGCATGAAAAAAGCGATGCGGAAACAGCGGACAGGACAAACTCAATGGCAGACCTTGTGCTGTGTGCCGAAATGCAGGGGCAAGGCGAATGGGAAAACAGTCTTGTTTTCTTTTCCCAAAAACGAAAAAGACGAGAAGAATAGGTTCGTGCAATTCCTCGGAAACACTTCGAACCAACCCCCTATTTAAAAGTAAGTACTTACCTATTTCCTGTTTACTCGCACAAAGCAAAGCCTGAACACTAGGTCCTTGCATAATACAATTAATATTTATAACTATGTACTTTCGATAAGTTTCATTTCTGACGTCCGAGGAATCTTGTCAAATTTAAACTTGCCCGTAGCTAGAACAAATTCTAAATTATAAACAAAATGTTTGTTTAATGAAAATCTGTTCAGTATCAGATACAGAATCAGCCCCATAGGTCAGTTCAAATTCGCTTATCGAGCGCAGTGCGCGCGTTTATATTGCGAATTTTGTAGTTTTTGTTTGTTTAAAAATTGTTAGGATTCGTTTCTTTCTAATAATGCTGCTTTAGTGTCTAAAAAATTAAATTCCCTATACAATGACGTAAATTTTATTCCAAAATAGTTATCCAGTATGGAGCTAGCTCGACATAAGAAATTGAAATAGAGTCATATTCAGAAATTTTTTTCACCTTAAAAAAAACTGTAAATTTAAAAAGCCTACTTCAGTGTTTAGGAAATATTATCTAGTTTAAAAAAAAAAACGTTTAATTTTTTCATATTATGTACTACGTAGAACTAAATTGTTGTTTAAAATATAACAATTTTAGTTCAATATCTTATAGAATCCTCTTAAGTAACTTTATGCTAAAAAAATTTATGTATTTATGCCCATTTGACCACACAGCTCCTCCAAAACGGTTCTGCCGAACAGACTGACATTTAGTTGGTTTATTTTAATATATGTCAATAGCTTGCACGCAAAACACCACTTTTCAACTTCAAAGAAAAATTGCCAAGAAATTTCAGTAAAAATTTATCATCTTTCACTCCGGAATGGTTTGGCTGAACAAGCTGAAATTTTGTTAGTTTATTCTGTGTCAATAGTTCGCCACACAAATTTTAAACTTCCAACAATAACTGGAAAATAATAATAATAATACAATTTTAAATTATTATTAATTAAATTATAATTAATTATTAAAATTATTAACTTCGCTGGAAAATTTTCAACGTCCATAGCGAGTACCGCGAAGCCTGTTACAACAAGAATGGCATACATCTACTAACGTAAGGGTGTATATATAACAGTTGCTCGACTATAGCTACATTGATGAAGCTGAAAGTGCTGAAACCCACAGCCGCCACTCGCTAATTACGCGCGCGTTTTCAAATTTCGAACAATGTCGCAGAGAACGTAACGCTGACACGTGACACACCGCAACTACGAGGGCCGTGCGGTGACGTCTGTTTGTAATACTAACCAAAATAGAGAGGTAAAATTCAGATTCGTGTATAAATGCCCTTATTTCGAAGAGACCTTGATTGTACCTTGATTGACCTTATTTGTATTGTATGTATTAATTATCGTGCTCAATTATTATGTAAATAAAACTTACAAAAGGCGAATCGAATGCCCTAAGGCATTTAACAATGATCAACCTTAGGAATGTGGTAGAAAGCATGAAGGCGTACAAGAAAGTCTGTGAGATTTATATAAATAAAATTAATATAAAATAAATACAAATGTCTACATAAATATATATACATATATATACTACAAAACTATATACAAATACATATACTAATTACGTTTAAATAACATGGATACACATATAAATACAGATACAAAATACACGAATGACGACGGAAGGTGTGATGGTATTATCGATTGATCGAGTTTTTACTGCTTTTCAGAATTGTCCGGTCAGTATTTTTCTTATTTAAAATGTTTTGCTTTATTTTAAACGGTTATCTATACAAAAGTGTTACAAACCAGTAAGTAAGGGGACGATTTGAATTATGAAGTAAACATATATTTCTTCATATAATATTGAAATAGCTTTTCTTAAAATGTTTAAAAAAATTTGATGAAACCATGCCTATATGTCTTTTTTACGTAAATATATGCATAAAGACGCACCTATGTACTTCAGTCACGCCCAGTATCAGAAAAAAATGTAGCACCCTAAATGAAACATCGTTTATAAATAATACAAAATATAATTTGGAATATTACGATAGTAATAAAATATCTAGGATATCTCAGTTAAATTTTGTGTTTCGTAGCCAGGCTACATAAACTCTAAATAAACTACTAGATGACTCGTAGCAACAGCTACGACTTTCGTAGATTTAGCTACAACCCGTAGAGGCTCGCCATGTAACAAGTCAACTAGCTCTGTTTCTTCTCCTAGCGATTGGGTTTGAAGTTGTGAATTTGGAAGAGGTTCTCTCGTGGCGCGAGTTGATCTTCAATCAGGCGGGCTTGAGATGCAGCGCAATATGATAAGCAAATAGCAAAGATTTGGTGCAATTTTGTTAGAACTACGTACTGCGCCTAAATTGTATGAACACGTTTGTAATTGTATACCGTGTGGGGCCGGTACTTAAAAGAATGACCCCACTGTATTTCTTCCCATGCATGTCGTAAAAGGCGACTAAGGGATATGGACAAGATACCGTTCTAAAGGGCGACAGGCTCGCCACCTCTCACCGTCGCACGGTACTTCTACCCATTCATGCAGTAGGTTTTGGGTAGGCATTGGGTCTTCGTGCCATACATGCTGCTTGATATCTTGTTCAAATAAGTTGCGAAATGTGGTGGTCGGTGTTGTGCTGTAATTTACCGGAGTTATTGCAGCACAACATCGATTGCTCTGCTTACCCCGATTGTCGGGATTCAGCGTGAGTGGTATGTATGTGTGTATGTAAAATTAAATGTTATCACAAGGACGTACTAAGAGGGGGAGGTCCAATGGGTCCGGAAGTTCGGACGCCCCTCCTCCCTCCGATAACCCCCTGAGCCCTTTTTGAATTTTTTTTTTATTGATACTGACCGGATGGCTACATCACCTAATGTGCCATTTTTTTTTGTACCAGTAATATTAGCCTAATACACCTTGGTGAATTAGGTAGGTGCTATGTCAACGCTTCCCTCAAATCGAGCCGTCTACACTGAACTTGACGGAAAACACGAACTATGTTTCATAGCCGCTTCGACCGTACTTCATTTAGTGCGGTAGTACCAAACCCGGTCGGGTTTGACCGTACCGCCATGTAAGAAGAGGTAAGGAAACTACAGTTATACGTGGAATCCGAACCACGGCCAACATCAACGGTCAAGCGGTCACCCATCCTACACCTGACCACGCCCAGCAGTGCTTTTAACTTCGGTAAGCGAATACCGCATGCAGCACCGCTGAGCCACCGACGCTGACAAGGATGAATTTTTACAACCTATTTGATTTAGAAAATTTGTAGTTTTAAAGTAGAACACTTTTTCGATGATGAGGAAGATTTAAATAAAAAATAATCCTATAGGTACACAATTCAGTGGGTACACACGACAACTCTAATTTCTGTGTACCTACGAACATTCCCAAATTGAAAATTGCGCGTTGCAAGGCCACATTATAAAGAATAATTAAAATTGAAAATGTTATTCAGACGTCAGAAATGTAACTTGTCAACCGTACATGTCAGTATCGGTGCCTCAGTGGCTACAGCATTCGGTATTCGGTTACCGATGTTAAGCACTATCGAGCGCGGTCATGTATTGGATGGGTGACAGCTTGACCCTTGATGCTAGCAGTGGTTTGGATTCAACGTTAAACTGTAGGCGCCTTTCCTCTCCTTACATGGTGGTAGGGTTAAACCCGCCCGGGTTGGTACCACCGCACTGAATGAAGGTTGGTCGAAGTAGCTATGAAACATAGTTCGTTTTTTCCGTTCAGTTCAGTGTAGCCATCTCAATTTTAGGAAAACGCTGACATGGCACCGTCCTAATTCACCAAGGTGTATTAGGCTGACGTCACTGGTACGAAAAAACTGGTGCATTAGGTGATATAGTCATCAGTGTCGAACCATGAAAAAACTGTGTTATCAAGGGTGCACCAAGGGTGACCACCTCGGGTGATATCTCATAGTAGATCGCCACTGCCTGGATAGTCCCACGAAAGGTTCCCAAGTACGTACTTGTGATTTCATCTTCTTGGCGACATCCCTGACAACCATTTTCATCTTGCATTTCTTTTAATTGTTCGTTGTTTATTGTTTTTTTTATTGAAACTTTCACGGAAGGCTACATCACATAATTTTTCTGGTACCAGTGATGTCAGCCTAAACACCTTGGTGAGTTTTGTAGGTGGTGCCATGTCAGCGCTTCCCTCAATTCTAGCCGGCTACACTGAATGTTTCATTTCTTGATCGAGGAACCGAACGTATATCGTAGTATTATCTTTAATGTGATCTTTTAGTATATTTACAAATATTTCAATAGCTTCGTCAACATTGCTGCAGTCAGTGACTTTGTCCCATTTATAGGTTCGTAGTATGGACGCAATAGCTTTGTAATTGACAATTTCAATATTACGTCGTTGCGATTTCTTGTCACTATAACTACCCAGGCACAGAATTACAGGATAATGATCCGTTATAGAAGTTTCACATATCAAAGATTGAATATAATCCTTACTTATAACCATAATGTGGCCCAAACATGCCCTTTCTCTAGTTGGCTGCGTTATTGCCGGAACAAGACCATGTTCCGCAATTAGGCAAAGATATTTCTCTGATCTATCTTTGTTGATATGGTTAATGTTAATATTTATGTCTCCCGTCAAAATTAAATTATCTTTACAACTTAGTGGGGTTAGTGCTTCATTTAACGAGTCGAGGAAATTATCGATACAATTAAATCTCGGTGATCGGTATACGGAAACAAGCAATTTTTTATCGGAGAATTCAGCTAGGAGACAATTAGCCATGTCAGCGCTACCCTCAATTCCAGCCGGCTACACTGAATTGGCCTGAAAACACGAACTATGTTTCATAGCCGCTTCGACCGACCTTCATTCAGTGCGGTGGTACCAACCCGGCCGCGTTTAACCCTACCACCATGTAAGGAGAGGGAAGGGACCTATAGTTTACGTGGAATCCGAACCACGACCAGCGTCAACTGTCAAGCGGTTACCCATCCAAGACCTGACCGCGCTAGGCCGTGCTTAACTTCGTTTATCGAATATATCGCAACCACTGAGCCAACGACGCTGATATTGTATATTCATCATCCATAGGCACTGCACTCAGATTCGACACATTTTAACATTCAGCCAGTTCGACTATCGCAGTGAAGAAGAATCTGGCAAGAAACTTCGCTGGAATGTTTTCAACGTCCACTTATTCTAAACTTACAAAATGTTTGCTACTGCGTACACACATACACATTATCATGGTTTCCTATATTTCCTTCGTTCATCTTTCACAGACAGCACACTGCACAATCTATGTCAAATGCAGTAATTAATGACGAAATGTCATAATTCGTTTTCTTATATAGGTACCTACTATGATCATACATTGTATAGTAGCGTCATTACGTTTCCATAAATTACTGCAGATCATTGTGTTAATTAACAGTTAATTAACATCTGTCGATACATTGTGTTAATTAACATCTGTCGATATTATACTTGATGTAAAATGAAATGAAATGATAACTTTATTTATTATAGACAAGATGCAAAGTAGTCATTTTTACTTTCGAGCGACTTCATTATCTCTCCATTCATTCGATCATATTCTTCAGACTGCAAGGAAAAGGAAGTCTTCTACATATTGTGATGGTCAGAAAAGTTAGTAATTGACATTTCGACTTAATTGAGGTCTATATCGATCAGCGATCCAAAAAAAAACTTGGTTTAAAAAAAAGGTATTTCAGTATGTGTGTGTGTTTGTGAGAGAGAGGGTGTGTGTGTGTGTCTGTATGTGCGGTGAGTTTCCGCCTAAATCTTTACCGATTTTTTTTTAATTTGCATGGATGAGTATAAACATATTCCTCAGAGGTTTTTTTTTAGTTTTTTTTTTAATCGAAAAATAAGGGTAGTTGCCATTCAAATATTTTGTATTAAGTCGATTTTCTCAAAAAATGCTCTAAATATTTCAGTTATATTTTGCACACCATTTAGGCGTTCTTAGCATAGTAGGTTGCCATACTCTGTTTTCACAGGAAAACACTCAAAAGCGTAGCTGCCATACAAAACTGGCAATTTTCCATACAAAATTTAAGCTCCGAGTCATTTGTATGTGTGTGTGCTGACTTTGCGCCTAACACGTTTTTAAAAATTCCAAAAAATAAGGGTAGGTCATATATCATTTTTTAGTCTGTAATCGATTTCCTCAAAAACGGCTCCCAACGATTTCGCTTATATTTTGCACATCATCAACGTGTTCCTAGACTAATAGACTACTACTGTATTCCCATTTTTTTCAGGAAAACTCAAATAATAGTGTCTGACACACAAGCTGAGTCATTAATATGAAATTTTCCATATACAATTCATCTTTGAGTTTTTACATGAAGTAAGAAAGTTAGTGGGGTGGGGTTTGCGCTACCGTTTATTTTTGGAAATGTATGAGTGAGAAAATGAAATAGTGGAAACAGCAAGCGTATCCATTTAAACCAAATGACCTACATTAAATACCTACATAATAATAATAAATAAGAATAAATGCCGTGGAAATGCGCGCGTTGAGGAGTATGTGTGGAGTCACAATGAAAGACAGATTGAGAAATTGTG
>WYDE02201743.1:0-10173 GCA_009867175.2 Adela reaumurella
CTGACCGCACCCAGCGTTGCTTAACAAGCAATAGCGACAGTTGACTCTCTGCACCACTGAGCTATTAAGGCTGACAATTTAATTTGTAATTTATGATTTTTCTATATCTTATTTATTTATAGAATTATTTAGAATTTTCCTTTTTTATCTAATTAAGAAGTAAATGTTAGGAAAATACTCGATATTAGTTTGAAAAGTCACAAATATTAATTTGTCTTTTGAACTAAGCATAAGTACCTGCACTGTTTATTTAGAGTTACATGCGCCTTTTTATTATTGTGGACAGCCTAAATGCATTCAAACTTACTCTTCTGAGTAACCTAGTTAGATATATAAAATCTACAAATAGACTATGCCTGTTGCATAATTAGTCCGTAGGCACTGCTAAACATTTGCTATGTGTATTCGTGAGACAGGTGTACATTCTGTTATACATGAGACAGGCCAATATTCCTACCATCATAACAAGGTAGATGTACACCACTCTTGGCGTAACAGGCTTCGCGATACTCGGGATGGACATTGAAAAGATTGCAGCGAAGTTTCTTGCCAGTTCTTCTAGGAATTTTAAAGTTACTGTATGGCGGGCTACATATTTACACAGAATGAGCCTACAAAATTTCAGTCAGATCGGCCAAACCTTTTAGGAGTGGATGTTAAAAAAATTTCACCGAAGTTTCTTATCATTTTTTCTAGGAGGTTAAAAATTGGTGTGTGGTGACTACCCCTTAAACATCGCTTTGGCAGTGACAGTTCTTTGTTTACCTTTTTGATCTCGAATTCCATTTCAGAGTATGGACACCCTCAGCCACGTGCCATTTCAGACATATTGAAAGGTAAACGGGGTAAATTAGAGTATTTTGCAGAAAGTAAATTTGCCGCCCCGACATGTTACTGGTCAGACATGGCTACTCCCTGGAGTGTATATAATAGCCAGAGGCGCGGAGGGGGACCGCCCCCGCCTGCCTTAACAAGGTGCAGGCACCATGCAAGCTGCGGAGGCTGAGGCAGGTTGCCTGCCGAAGTTGTCACAAGATCGCATGGGTACCAGCACAGTGTTACGCAAGGGCACGGGTGCACGAGTGCGGGTTATCCTCCCGCAGCGCAGATAAGGCGGAAAGTTGTTCAAACATAAAATTTCGTGTTTCGTAATAAAATGAATGATCGTTCGATCGATTTCTTTGTTATATATGGTCTACTAAAGGCAGAGAATACGATAACACTATAATCATCTGCGGTCAAATTCCGAACCCGCCCCTTTTTTTGCCCCAGAATACACCATGCATATTATTAGCACCATGATTAGCAAGTCTCAGTCATTAAAACCCTAGGAAAATACCACAATGTTAACTGAAACTCTATTTAGATATATCTACTAACTACCGTGTGGGGTCGGTACTTAGGACAAGATGCTGTGCTAAAGGGCGACAGGCTTGCCACATTGGCACAGTACTTCTACCCATTCATGCAGTAGGTGGGTTTTCGTGCCTTACATGCTGCTTGATATATTGTCCGAATAACTTGCAAAATGTGGTGGTCGGTGTTGTACTGTAATTTCCTGAGTTCTTGCAGCACAACACCGATTGCTCTGCTTACTACGATTGTCGGGATTCAGCGTGAGTGATATTTATGTATGTATGTATGCATTTTTGATACACCCTGTGGTGGGGTAAGTGATGAACTTGCCTGGCCACAGATACTGGAACACTTCCGTGAGATTGGAGTAGAGCAAGGAAAGGTTCTCCACTTGATCGCGAGTCAATCTTATGGCGGCGAGGATCGCTTCCACTTGATTCTCAAAATCGCCACTTAAGTCTATCGCTTCTGGTTCTATGATGGCTTCTGGAAGTGCAAATGTTATCTTTAGCATTTGTTTAAATGAGTAAATCAACAACTTAATAAACAAAAAACCATCGTCAATCAATGTGTCACTCTTTTCGTGATAAACTTCACAGCCACTAACAGAATACCAAACTGGATAAACAGTTGGACCAAAGAAATCAGTAACAATGGATGAATAGTCATAACACGCCAGACACATGTAACTGAATTGGCTGCCCTTATTGCGGGAACGCAGATAACATGAAAAACAAATCCTACACCTGTAAATTCTAAACACACTACGAAAATAACTATTTCTGCCCAAAATGAATAAATAAGAAAGCCCTCTGTCTCAAGTGAGCGATACATAAGACCACACGAGAGTTATTTCAATGAGGTTGCTTATCTGCTTTTCAGTCACCTCTATGGGAAATACAACGTTATCATACAATCACGCCTCTTTCGCGGAGAGGTAGGCAGAAAATCGAGCGCCATTGTGCACACTCCTGCTATACGCCCTTTGCTTCATCCACCGTCATACACATGTCGGCCAAATACGGCTTCTGCGAATTTACCTTTACTGTGAGATAGCTGTGGTGGGAATCAAATGTTCATGTATTCAGGATGTAACTGTAGGATCGGCATCCCATTCATGTCTTGTTTTTGTAACTTTTACCACTCTCTTTCAGAACTTTTGAATATGGTTTGTTTTTCAAGCTTATGAGTCCCCCATTGTCTTACTGAAATCCCTAACTATTGAACAGCGGCGGAATGGTAATTTTAACAAATTTTCCAAAAAAAAAGATGGTTGCTAAATTGTGCTACATCATACATAACATAGCCCGTCCTGTTGTCTTAAATACCTATAGAAAATTTTACTGTGGCAATAATAAAATGTGATAGTTTTCGCCTACTGCCCATCAATTAAGCATGATACTAATGAATATAACTTAAACCTTTTTGTTTTGTCCTAAGGAATTCTCTTTTAGGTGCTTTCGTGTCAACATTGGCATCTGCAGGTGTATAGTGCCGGACGTGGACGTTGGAGCCATATATGAAAAAATGTTTTTGACTGGCTATGACAGCCTTTGTCGTCTCTTCATTGTCAAACTTCACAATGGCATATCGATTCGTGAATTTTACTATGTTGAAAGGGTCGAATTTTGCAAACACTTTCACAATGTCTTCCTTTTGGGAATACCCTGGGTAACCTGGAAACATACAAGTTTATTTACTGTATTAAAAACAAGCTAAAGTAGTTAGATTCATTAAAGATGACCCTCGTAAGGAATGCGGTTTCATCGGAATGTGCTGCTAGAATGGACAAAAACCACAAATCTACGTAAATCTCGCTGACGTTTATCTTTAAATTAATCTTTATATTATGTCTATATAGCGCAGGATATATAGTAACAATAGTGCCAAAATCACAAAAACCTTTCAATTCATGAAATGTTCAAATTACTTTTGATGCAGAATTTCACGCTCTACAACATATCCGAAGTGCCCCGAAATCCCTGCCAATGCAGCGGTTTTTTGTACAGTCGCTTTCAAAGTGTAGTGCGTTCACAGTATGGAATTATTATACTTTGGAACCTGCCGTGTGTATAGGTTATCACATGAAAGAGCTGCATGAGCCGATTCTAAAAATATACTACATTATTCATTACATTTGAACCCCTTGGTTTAAAAAAAACATAAAAACATTTTCAAAACATTTAAAAACCAAACAGCATTTAAAAAAATAAATGCCATACAATAATCCATACTGTAAACGCACTATACTTTGAAAGCGACTACACAAAAAGGCAATGTATATGTTGTAGAGGGTGGAATTGAGTTGATACCAATTTTCAGATTTCATAAATTAGTTTTTTTAACCCTAAAATCTATCTTGGTCATAATGTATACATGCGATGGCATCACCGAACAAATCCAGGCCCATTGGCAGTAGGCAATCAACGTCGGGACTAGCGAGTTGTATAATAAGGAAATTTACCAGAGACATAAAGCATGCATTTTGCGCCCTCGGTTTTGCGCTCCTTGATGCCCAATTGTAGTTTATGTTTTTTCCCAGCCTCATGACTTTCCTTATTGTTCAGTCCCACGTCGATCATGCACACTTTGCAGATGTAACTTTGATTATTCGCCATTACTGAATGCTTATTTCACAACCTGTAATGAGAAAATAAATAAATAGATTGAATTTTGTGAAGTTTACTACAACACAGCATTGTAGTAAACTTCGCAGCGGTTGATTTCACAACCCGTAATGAGAAAATATTTAAATTGATTACATTTTGTTAAGTTTACACTGTATGGCAGATACTTGTGGATGCGAAGAAAATTTTAAATAAAAATTTTAATGAACTGACCGTCTTTTATTGAGACCACCTTTTTGAAGAACTTAGGCAACAAGAACCCATTGTCGTTGCCGCTAGTTAAGATAACACCATTTTCAGATTCAAAAAACTTGAGTCCATCCTCCAGAGCTTTTTTCAAGTCAACATAGATGTATAGCTCGCAGTCCTTACGAATTCCGCTTATGACCGATTTATCAGACAAAGTACCACGAGCACAGTGGATGTGATTTCTTTTCATGCGACTCAGGCCTTTGGTTTTAATCGATGGCCAACACTTGTAGTATGTTCCGTGAACAATTGTCTGGTATTTGACCTAGAAAAAACAATTTTTTTATTGTAAAGGGTAAACGTTAGGAGAAATAAACATTTTACAGATTTATTTATTTATTACTTATTATTAGATGAGTATGCTGCACTGTTGGTGCGGACTAAGAACTGATTAATATGTTTGACAATAAAGAGTACTGTAGGACAAATTTCTAATTTAGTGCAGGAGCTAAAGCATACTGTGTAAAAGTGTGTACTAACTTGAAATTTCAAGATTGCACAATATTTTTTGTAATTTTTTAACCCCAGTCCAAAAAAGAGGGGTGTTATAAGTTTAACGTTAATCTGTGTATCTGTCTGTGGCATTGTAGCACCCAAACGGATGAACCTATTTTTATTTAATTTTTTTTAGTTTCAAAGGTGACATGATCGAGGGTGTTCTCAGCTAATATTCAACTTCCAAGGAGAACTGGCACGAAACTTCGCTGGAAATTTTTCAATGTTACTACTATGTAGACTGGGAGACAGTGAAAAAAAAATGTTATTTTGTTATGAAAATAATTACACTGGTCGTTTCACAGATTCTACAGATGAATCACCCCTACAAAATCTTCCATACATACTACTATTTCACTTTGCCAATGGCTACGTACGAAAATGTACATAAACGTTCGAGCGTAAAGTAATTACCGTAAAAAGCGCTCGTTTACAAGCACCATTACGGTTGTTGCGAACTATCCCTTTCCGTAAAAGGTTACCTATTTCGACTCTTCCTTTCACATTGGCTTCATATATTTGTTTAGTAATTTTCTCAATTTGTCTAAACCATCTAAGCAAACCTATCTATCTTTGTCTCTATGTCTGATCATCCGACTATGATGAGAGGAAACACATAACTATACCTACATATTCGGAAACTATTTAGTTTCTTAGCGTAGGAATGTCTAGCATGGCTTAGTGATTCCTTGAGTGCGTTAGGTACGTTAGTGATTAATTTCTTCAAATTCCAAAACTAGTTTAGTGAGATGGCAAAAATAACATTACAAAGGTAAGTAATTAATAACAAATTAACTATTAAATAATTACCTACGCACAATATTGGAGATAAAATCTCGTCCATTGTCATGCAGTGGACGCACCAAAATCGGTATTTTGTACGTAATTAGTACCACATTATAGCAATAATTTAAGATTTTTGTTTCATTTAAATGCTGACTCATATTTTTTGCTATCTTCACGGGGACATTGTTTTCCTTGCAATTGCATCGTAAGTAGTGATAGAACCGCGCCAACAACCCTAAAGGTGCTGTCTACTAGACTTCAAGAATGCTAGCGATTGCAGTTATTTGAACAAGAAATAAACGAAATAAGAAAACAAGTGATAGCTGCCGATCAAGATTAGCCCCAAATGCGGCTATAACAGCAGCATTCAGATGTCTAAGCGCTCTAAGAACCACTACCTAAATGTGAGCATAAATGTAGAGCACTCATAGTAAAATCACTGTGATAGAAACAGACAGACATATGGAACACACCAAAACTAGATATTATAAATAAGGTGCAGTGTTGTTGTTTAATTTAATTAAAATAACTAAAATTATTTTGAGGGGTTAATGTAATTAGTTTACATCATTACATTACTTAACTAAATAATAAAAAAATAGGAACAATTCTGAAGAGCCAACAAAATAATAATAATTGCGAATGACGGAGTTGTCGTCGGCAGCCCACTGAATTTTAGACACTGCAGTGTGCGTCGGCCGGTAGGCAATTAACGCGCGCAAGTACATAGAGTGTGCTGTTTATTCTTTTATAGTCTTTGGTCGTGTTCCTTATTTTTTCGGCATCAAGAACATGTCGGTCTGGCAACTGGGAGCCGTTGCGTTCAGAAATGGCAACACTTTAAAAAGTTAAAAAATTCCTCTCTCAAAACCTGTTAGTTGGATCTGAAAAGTGTCCAACAGTAAAATACCTTGATACATAGATAATTGTAAAAAATTTAAACATCGAAAAATGTATGAGCTTCGTCATGCAAGACGACTTTGCAAAATGCTACATTCAAGTTTACAAAGGACATAGAGACACTTTTTCGACACTTCTTCACCTTTTTTCAAAGTCTGACAGGGTGAAATTCAAACATTTTTCAATGTTTAAATTTTTTTTCCATTTATAAGGATTTTAACGACCAGTGTAATCATTTTGATAACAAAATGAATTTTTTTTGCCTCGTCGACGATGTCTTTAAGTCACTTTGTTAACGAATTAGAAAATATATTTTCTTACATACGAATACTTTAATTATTCATAATTTCACTTATTTTCAGATCTGATTTACATAACGTTACTAAACGGTAAAATCCTACTAATGATCAAAGCCTACAGGTTCGCACGTTTAAGCCGCCGTATGCAGTCATATTGTCTAAATCGTCATATTTTCATTGCGAAATAAGAAGTACCCAGAAACACTTGAAGCATAAAAAAATACAGTGAATAGAGAAGGTTCCCATTATAAATTCTTTATCGGGCAGAAATGTTGAAAATCTTCTAGAAACACAGAAAAAAAATTGCAAAAATAGCTTTAGAAAAAAATATTTCATACGCAAGATATCAGAATTTTGAGTTACAACTATCTTATTTTTTGCAGTCATTTGAAAGATATTTTAATGGATTAAATTCTGTATCGTGTAGTTTTTCCGTAGAGAATTCGCTTTTGGAGAAATTTAAGGAAAACTGCGAAAAAGTAACAAAACGCGCGACCGCCGCGCACGATAGTCTTGTTTTTATTGGTCAGTGAGCGCGACATGGTGCCATTTGGTGGCTAGGTGCCGACGGGCCCTTAAGCAAGAAACATCGATAAGGGTACAGCTCTAAGAAATGTTCGGGTTGTAAGAGGCGCGTGGATTTCGACGATAGCGATCGTGTCGCAAGGCAATTTTTAAGAAATTTCCACTGGGGGGGCAAGGGCCCTCTTTTTTTTGGGTGCCATGCTATGCGCAAAAACATTAATTTTGAGTCTGCTTGAAATGAACCTACTCTTCCGCAGCGCGCAGCCGCGTCATACATCGTTATACAAACATAACATGTATTTGCATAAGAACTGACGGACCGGCCACACTGCGTCCACGCCCGCCAGCTGTAAGACTCATGAAACTCACATGACTCGAACCGCAAGATACTTCTTGAGAATAAGGGTCAATTTGCGATAACTTTTATAAAAAATGTATTTAAATTAAATAAATTTATTTATATATTAAAAAAATCCACATTTTACTTTGTGGTCAAACGGCTTTCACTGGGGGGGCAAAACTCGCGACTGGTGGGGCAGTAGCCCACCCATTTATACCTTAAAAAATACCTTGTCGTGTCGTCTTCTGTCAGAATTCACATTCACATCCTCTTCCCTCGTGGATATCTAATGTTTGACTGTGAAACTTTTGTTATAACTTTAAAATTATTATATCCTAAAAAAAATTATAATTTAAAAATATTTTAAATTACTATACTTACGTGATCATTGGCTGATCGAAGCGAAACCTACTACTTCAAACAACTTTTATTGTCTGTTTGTCTGTTGCACAACTCCTCCTAACTCGGCCAATCGGGTTAAAATTCTGTTGGTTCATTATATGTCAATATCTCGCCACACACCAATTTTCAACTTCCTAGAAGAACTGGCAAGAAACTTCGGTGGAAATTTTTCAACTACCACTCCTTCTAAACCGTTTGGCCGATCGGGCTGAAATTTTGTAGGCTCATTCTCCGTGGCAATACCTTGCCAGATACCAATTTATACTGCCTAGAAGAACTGGCAAGAAACTTCGATGAAAAATTTTCAACGTCCATCGCGAGTATTGCGAATTCCATTACAAGACTGGCGTACATCTACCGTGTATAGTTGATGTTAACGGGATAAGTGCCTGTAATAAATAAAAATAATGAAAAAAAACAACGGAAAATAAAGTTACTATAAAATACTATAAGATAAGTTTTCTAAAAAAATCAACGAAAAACGTTGGGCGTGAGCACTTACAATTTTATTTCACTACTAATAAAATTATATGACAGGAAATACTCTCTACACTCCTTACTATAAGATTATTTATTACTCTGTATTATAAGATGTAATGATATGTAATACTATTTATTTATATACATAATATTTTGCCTTATTCTTGTATGATTTTAACTGTGGAAAGCTTACAATACATTTATTATTTTTTGTTTTTACTTCAATTCACTGTTACTTGCACTACCTGCACAATACTTATAACTTTAGAATTAGCGCTGAAATAGCTGCTCACACTCCGATGAAGGACAACATCGTGAGGAAAACTACTCCCGGAGCCGGTTAGTCACCGTGGAAGCGTATGAATAAAATCATGTCATGTCATGAAAATGAGAGAGGCTTCTAACAAAAGTAGGGCGAATAAAATGGCTGCAAAGTAAGGAAGGATAGAATAAATATATTTGAATGAATTGATCATTATACGAAAGGAATATGATCACATAATTTTTTTTATAAAAAACTAAAAATACCAAAATGACTATATTGTAGTAAAATTATTTTATGGGAAGCATTACATGGCGCGCGCCAGACTAACGCATTGGTGTATTCCGAAGGCGCCCAAACTGAAAATAAATTAATTGAGATGAATCGAACCTTACGCAAAATTACTTATATTTATAGAGAATACAAATTAGAATAAATGAAAATTATACGAAGCAGAATTATGTCAATTAAGATTGCATTAATTACAGCATTATAAAAAAGTAAATAAGGTGGATGTGCGCCAGGCTTGTCGTAAGAGGCTTCGCTGTAATCGCGAAGGGCGTAGAAATTTATTACCAGAATGATCGAATTAAAACAATAGAAAACAAAAAATACAATATTGTTATTAAATTTATTTTTCAAATTGCTTTTTTATTTACATATACACATACTTTCAAATGCCTATAGGCATTATGCAATTAGTGTTAACTTTTGCCCTGATATATATTTGACTACAATAAATATATAGAATACGATACAACTTGTATTAAGAAAAAATATAATATAGAAATAGCTAAAACCTAGGTAACTAACAACTAATATGGGTACCTAATATGACGCTATAATTTTTTTTTCGTGAAAATTTAATTCAATTTCTAAAACATAATAACATATCACGAATGCTTAATATGAATATTATTAATAATTTCATAATTTTCAGGATTAGTGAACGGTAAAACCCTGCTAATGATCAATGGCTACACTTTCTCACGCATAAGCAAGACACAGCGTCAGTGGTACTGCTCGAAGAGAAGTGTGGGTTGCAAGGCGCGCCTAAACTTTGATAGCAACGATCGTGTCAAAAGCTGTGACAATTCACACAGACACCCTCCTCCCACGTATCACAAGACACCTGAAGGCAAGTACGTCAAAGCGTAAAAACAAATCTGATATATTTAGTAACTTTCGTAGAGACAGACATAAGAGTGTGTAAGATTAAATGATGTTAAATTTTTCATTTTATTTTTCCTGTTTTCTTCCTGAGATTACCGCACTCCCTCAAAATGAGGATTTACATAATCTAATTGCTCGTTATTTTAAGGTCTCAGCCATGCTTAGGTCGGTGAAGGACAAGCCTCCGACACTCCCATCAGGTGTCTACCAGATCCCCTGCTCATGTGGAAAGTCGTACATCGGGCAAACGAAGAGGAGCATCAGCACAAGGATCACAGA
>WYDE02201754.1:0-10173 GCA_009867175.2 Adela reaumurella
ATCTACTGTAAGTCCGAAAAAATTTCAATCAGTATAATAAATTAAATAACAATTTGTTCCGCCTTACTGCTAGCAAGGCGCCACTCTTAGCATAGTTTCGCGAAGAGTGGTGTAATGTGCTGTGTGTGACTTTCTCTCAGAAGTCTGGGCACAACCACCCATGTCGGTTCACTATAAAACAATAAAAAAAAACTGACGTTACTTTTCTAAGATGGCTGCTGAATGCTGATAATGCGATCGGGACCCTGGCCTACTGCTCAAACACAGCGAACGGTTATGGCGGTTATTTGTATCTCCCGGGGTGTGGTGGTCGACGAACCAACGACGGCCTAGGTGGACGAAGTCGATCCGAAGATCTCCTACACGCTCATTGCTGTTCATTTGGCACCACCCAGGAGACACGTGCGACTTAAGGACCTTGAGGTGTGTGTCAGAGACGCTAACAGCTGTACCCCCTGTCGCTTCATATGACGGGGTGATAGAGTGAAATATGCATGTATCATTCGTTAATAGCATGCATCATCATCTTCAACAGCCGTCCCATCTGCCGGAGGATCTTCCCACACTTTAGTTTTCTATCCAAGGTCGCTCGTGTATAGGACGCGTGCACCTCACGACCGCAATCTGTGCTGATCTAGTGTCTAGACCACTGCCATTTGAGCTTTTCCGTATACGTTAGCTATGAGATTTTTACTGGTTTTCCCTTGCTTATGCAGTGACTGCACTGCACCGAATCGTCATAGTCGGTATCGAACATGGAACAGACATATGGAAACGAACGAACGTCCTCACAGCACTAGGCCATTGAGTTTCCATACGTTTTAAATACATTTTCCACAGACGAAGTGTCACGAAACATTTAGTTTATGACACTCACAACTATTACTGGTGAAGTTTTCAATGGAATCTTTACGCGGAAACAAGTCATTGTTCGAAGTGAACTCGCCTGCAATATGCATTGTAGCAAGTTTAATGAAGAGGAGTTCTTGGATTTATTGAATGAAAGTTTGAATGGAAGTTCCCATTGAGTCTTTCATGTAAGAAAGGGATATTTATAAATAAATATGTGGATATTTTAATAATATATTATTTATTAACATAACTATCATTCATAGGTAGTAATAGTACAATAATTCAGAACGTCATGATTTATATAGGTCTAAATTTTTTTTTATATAATTGCATGGTAACTCTGATCATGATCGAACAAAAAAAAATATTACTGACAATTCGTAAGAGATTCTAGTTATTTGACAATTCTATTAAAGCTAGGGTGGGGGTAGGTTAGGTGTAAGGGAGTATCGGGTAGGGGTAGGGTGGGGGTAAACCTATAAACTAACAATGCGAATGTGTTGTAGTTAGTGTATGAAGGTTGGCCGGAATAAATTGCCTCCGGAAATAAGTCCGCCTTCCGTTAAGCGGATAAGTCTATATTTATTCAGATTATAGCTTACATATTGGAAATATGAAATGTTGGTGTTATAGGATTCAATGGAACATGTACTTTCACATGAGTACTAAACAATAATTGAGAATAAATAATTATTAAAATTACATTATAACAAATAATCAGAAATATTCTTAATTTGGTCACTGACAAAAGCCAAACTTACTGTACTAATGTAACAACAAAGCCAACGACTTCTTCTATAGCATTCAATGTAACATGTACTTTCACATGAGTACTGAACAATAATTGAGAATAAACAATTATTAAAATTAAATTATAACAAATTATCAGAAACATTCTTAATTTCGTCACTGGCCAAAGCCAAACTTACTGTACTAATTTAACAATAAAGGCAACGACTTCTTAAATAGCATTTAATGGAACATGTACTTTCACATGAGTATGAAACAATAATTGAGAATAAACAATTATTCAAATTAAATTATAACAAATTATCAGAAATATTCTCAATTTGGACACTGACAAAAGACAAACTTACTGTACTAATTTAACAACAAAGACAACGACTTCTTCTATAGCATATAATGGAACATGTACTTTCACATAAGTATTAAAAAATAATTGAGAATAAAGAATTATAAAAAATTAAATTATAACAAATTATCAGAAATGTTATTAATTTGGTCACTGACAAAAGCCAAACTTGCTGTAATAATTTAACAACAAAGACAAAGGTTTCTTTCTCTGGTAACTCACATAACAGTAGGAAATTCAATCAACGCAAACGAACTAAACTAGTACGCTTTTATAGCTCGTATTGAACCTAAAAACGTGTATTGTCCACCTAGTCCGTTCTAATGGACTGTCACTCTCCACGCATCTTATTGTCTACGGCCCCACAATACGGACAATTACGTGTCACGTCAGTTGGCAGGCGAGTCCGCTTTGTCTCAGCTATTGCGTCGCTGATTGCTCTATCCGCTGGGCGCTGATTGGTGTGCGTGGGGTAATAATTCTCAACAGGAAAGGGGGCCTGAATTTGCGCAACTTTCCGAGAATGCATGCACATCATACATACATACCATCACGCCTGTTTCCCGGAGGAGTAACGGACATTGGAAAATTTCTTGATATACATAATGTGATACATCCTCGTTTCATCCACGGTCAACCGTAATATTGGGTGTTTACCGATCTATGATCCTAAGGTAAGGGATCCTAGTCGGTATAGAGTAAAACAATGGATTCTTGATATAGTCTTGTATTTTACGTCAGACACAGTATAGATGTACATACAGTGTACTAAGAGAGATGACCAGGATTTCGTAGGTAAGATCGTTCTCTTGACGAGAGAATTATCTACGAACTATGTGAACAGGAACTAGGTCTTCCTCGGAGTTGTGGCTGCTTATGTAGCTTGGATTTGAGGCTAAACGCGCAGCGTATTTTAGTCGGTCATGCTGAGTCGACACTTGTATCTAGGGCGCTGGTTTCTGTGTCATGGTGCAATGCTCTGCTGAGGTTGCTTGTGACACTATCGATGGTTCGGCACAGGTGCTTCGAGCTTGTTCTTTCAGTTAAAGGTTACCCATTATTCGCCTAGGGCGGTGCATCCATACAAAATTGCATACTATGAACGCAGGCAGGTCACTGGACTGTGATCAGCGACGTCACTCTGACTGCCCCGCTGTACGGGCGGGGGCGGGGGCAGACAGTCGTTTATTCGCGCTATTAAAATTTCTTCGCTTTAACTTTCTCGAAATTCGTCAATTCTATCGTATAACAATGAAACTTTCTCGAACTTCGTCAATTCTATCGTACGTTAAGTTTAAAAAAAATTAAATATGAAGAGAGTTCTTCCCATAATGGTGAAATTGTCCATTCATAATGTTGAATTGACATCGGGATCTAAGAGCGCATCCAAAAACATAAGTTTAAACTCAAGATTCGTAAAGCAATTAGAAACGAAGGTGGCGGATGGCGATCTGAGAGTTGCTGTACGCATCCTGGCTTCCGACGATGCTTTGGCAGAGGACTGTGAAGTCAGCTTCATTTGTCTTCAATCGATACATCCAGCTTCGCCTACTTCCTTTTTACCCGATCCACCAGGTAATAAATGTGACATTTAATTATCTCTGAAGAAGATGTATACAGCGCCATCCTCTCGTTCCCAAATGGTTCAGCCGGCGGTCTTGATCAACTAAGTCCGCAACATCTTAAAGATCTGCTCAGCAACCCTACTCGTGACTCATGCGACGATCTACTAGAAGAGTTGACTGAAACTTGCATTCTGATCGGCCTTTGACTTAGTCGATTATGGAATTATTCTAGAAAATAATGGAACTGTATGTACAATAAGGGCGTTGGAGTGTTTCCGATCATACCTCACAAACCGAAATTTCCAAGTCCACAACACTCATGCAGACACCAAACAGGGCATTCTACATACCTCTGAAAACTGTGCGATGGATTTCGGAGTACCACAAGATCGCTCCTGGCGCTTCTTATTTTTATACTGTTCATTAAAGATTTTGCTAATTACAAAACAATTACCACGCTATAATATCTAACAGTACTTTAAGCCGATAATACAAATGTAATAATTACCGATAGAGACATAAAAGATCTGGTCGAAAAGGATCTCAAAGTAAAGCAATCGTTCGCTTTGTCAGGGACGTTGCTCTGCCAACCTTCCTCTCTTCCGTCCATAATACCTCCGGTCTCGTGGAAAAATTTTTCTCGACGGAAGCGGTGGAGTCGTGGCGGGCAAAACTTCATTCATCTCCTCTCCAACCGTGTGGGGCCGGTACTT
The DNA here is from genome assembly GCA_009867175.2 of Adela reaumurella. Taxonomy (NCBI): domain Eukaryota; kingdom Metazoa; phylum Arthropoda; class Insecta; order Lepidoptera; family Adelidae; genus Adela; species Adela reaumurella. Next base: position 4,224 of record WYDE02201754.1, read on the forward strand.
AAAAGAATGACCCCACTGCAGCTTCTCCCATGCATGTCATAAAAGGCAACTAAGGGATAAGAACAAGATGCCGTGCTAAAGGGCGACAGGCTAGCCACCTCTCATCTTGGCACGGTGCTTCTACCAAGTCATGCAGTAGGTGGGTCTTCGTGCCTTGCATGCTGCTTGATATCTTGTCCGAATATCTTGCGAAATATGGTGGTTGGTGTTGAGCTGTAATTTACAGAAGTTCTTGCAGTACAACACCGACTGCTATGCTTACCCCGATTTTCGGGAGTCAGCGTGAGTGATATGTATGCTAGTATATGTATGTATGTTCAGGCGTTCGCTTTGTCAGGGACGTTGCCCTGCCAACCTTCCTCTCTTCCTTCCATAATACCTCCGGTCTCGTGGAAAAAATTGTCTCGACGGAAGCGGTGGAGTCGTGGCGGGCAAAACTTCATTCATCCCCTCTCCCGACTGACCCAGCAGAAGGGCTGAGACTTCCCTCTGGCTAAACGTAGCTGGCGAAGTTCTTTCCCTGTCTGGTTCCGCCGCTCACCGCGCCCGCATCCTGGCAGCATCCGAGGAGGAATCCGGTTGGTGGCCTCAGGCACATCATATTTGGACACTTTGCTGGATAAAGAATAGCTTCGCATCGCTTTCTCCCAGGTTCGGCCTTCGGGTGTGTGCGGTGAGGCTGTGGGAGAGCTGGGGCACCATGGTCTCTCCTGCTCCAAATTTTTTTTTAGGCAAAACATCAACCTAGCCATATAGAGAGCGAACGCAGCTCCATAATGGGGACCTTACCATCGGTGCCCCTTATGGATTTTTTTTATTTTATAACTTTATTTTTTAAATTTAGTTTTAATTTTGTTCTCGTGTAATTCATTGTATTTAGATTTTTTTTATTAATACACGTATTTTTATTTTAAACTAAATTGGAGTTGTGACATTTTACCCTATACTTAGTAAAATTTAATCAATGGAATTTGAACAAGATCATGTACCTACATAATACAGGAAAGCAACAAACAAAAACGAACCCTCAAGAAAAATTTGTTGTAGAAACTTCACCGAAATATGCTTCAGCTTAACCAATCCGAACAAAACTTCAAAGAGGTGTAAATATACAGGCGAAACATATTCGGAAAACCCTTCGGCTAATGCATATTTAGGCTATTCTCCGCTCGCCACATACAAAACTCGAATTCAGCACACGACTAAAACGATTTTAGTTCGCCGATCCTCTCTCTCGCTACGGCCATTTCCATTTTTCCCTCCGTATCTGGCCGTGGGGAATTGTGTATTTTCGGCGAGGACACAACGCCCGTTTCGTTCTCATTTTTGTAGGCCAGGTGGGAAATTTGATAGTAGCGAGCAAGCAATGCGCTGTATACATTTTATAGTTAGGAATATATTTTAAATAAATGTCAGGACCCTTGGTTGCATTTGCTTTGCGAACACGTATGGAATTCAGATTCACCACGGGCGCCACTACTATTGTTTGCTAAAAGGCGTAATGAATACTTAAACTTTCTTAATCATATCGAGCAAAGATCAAAAAGTTCTTGAGAGTTACGTGTTTAAAGATTCATTGAATGAATGACCAATGAATGCCGTCTTGTAAAATTGAAATCGTATTTATTATATCAGTACCTTCGGGAACAAAGGTTAGTGGGTTTTTTTTTCCAGCGTCGGTATCTCAGTGATAGCAACATTCGGAAAGAAAGGTAACCGCTGGACCGTGGATGGTAGCCGTGTTTCGGATTCCACGCGAAATTGTACATCCGTTCCTTCTACTTACACGGTGCAAGTAAAACCCGCCCTTGTTGGCACCCCCGCATTGAATGAAGGGCTGTCGAAGTGGCTATGAAAAATAGTTAGTACATTCCTTTCAGTTCAGTAAAGCCTGTTCGATTTGAGAGAAGCGCTGGCATGGTACGTACCTAATTCAATAAGGTAATATGCTGTCATCACTGACCAAAACCTGGTGCATTAGGATATGAAGCCATCCACATCGGTATCCATAAAAAAAAATAGAATTATTAACCTCATCGATAATCTCAAGTAGAAAATGAAACAAATGTTGATTAATAATATTATCAATGTATGTTTGATCAATAATGTTACCCTAATAGACCATTTGCAAGTATACTGCAATCGGATTTGCCATATTATCAGCTATCACAACGAAGAAGAACTGGCAAGAAACTCTGCTGGTAATTTAACACATTCTGGATGAATTTATCGATAGGATTTAGAACTAACCTGATCTCATGATTAAGAAGACCGCTCAATGATGGTGCTATAGATACGAGCATATCGTAGATGATACGTACCTGAAATAAAAAAATAAATTATTTCAATAAAATAGATAAGCGAAAATAAATATGCACACTGACTATGATTTAAAACAAAGCATTCTGTCGTATCACTGTTAATCGTGCGAAAGGTCTGGCTGGACGGTAAGCGAAGGCAAGCGAACACAGCCGCGCGCATTCGATTGAGTTGGGTGGGGTTCGGTCAAGTTGGCTCGAGGGCGCGCGCACGTATGTCACGCAGTGTGGTAGAAAGAGATAGCAATATAGGCGGCTTAAGTAAGAGTGAGGACGTAATAGCGATAGCGACCGAAACTTTCGGTCCGAAAGCGTTCGAGGACTCGCGATCGGCGATTTGCGTTCGTTGCGGGCCTCGCTTGCTCTCTTTCGTTAGGTCTGTCTGTACGCGCTATAAGCCGCTTATATTGCTATCTCTTTCTAGCACTTTTGCTTGGATATCTTGCGCAATCTGACCCCTTTCTCCGTAATACGGAACACGTGGTTCAGTTCGTACATTTTATAGACATTTGCATTGAATTGACTGTCATTCTTTTCCAAAACTTCTCGAACTAGTTTTATTTCGTCGTCATGACTCTGTATTGTCGAGATCCAGTGTTTTAGTTCCACTTTAATCACGTCAATGACATGCGTATCGTGATCGATTGAGGTTCCTGCCACATGAGCACGACCCAATGCATCGCCATGTGACATACGTGATCCCGCTCTGTATTCAATCTCACAGTCGTACCAATTAGTAATCTGTGGTCGTAATCCTCAAAACTGTACCCACCTTCGGGATATTTTTTGGATAAGGTCTCTTCTCATGATAGTGGGATCTCCTCCCGCACTAGGCGCACTACAGTCTGTTATAATTTTGAATTGAATGCCAGTAGATACAGACTTAGATTCGTTTACTGCTGAACGTATACTATTATTGCGATAATCAATATTGATTGTAAAATTATAAGGCCTCTTATTAGGGGCGCTTTTCTGGTTGAATGGTTAGCTTGATTGTACGAGTACTTTTACCGATCGGAAGTATTTTAGAATTTGTTCCTTTTCCTAATATTTCATCGCCTTGGTGGCGCCTAATAGCAAGGAACTATCTTCGATGGATAGAGTGAGCCATCAGTAAGCAGTCGGTTGCTTGCCACTCTTCTAATTTTAGAGCGATTCAACAAATGTAGGTATATACATACATATATATCCCTCACGCTGAATCCCGACAATCGGGGTAAGCAGAGCAATCAGTGTTGTGCTGCAATAACTCCGGTAAAATAAAGTACAACACCAACCACCACATTTCGCAAGTTATTCGGACAAGATATCAAGCAGCATGTAAGGTACCCACCTACTGCATGAATGGGTAGAAATACCGAGCCAAGGTAGGTGCCAAGAGAGGTGGCGAGCCGAGCGAAATATAATTCTAGTGGTTCACTGTGTTTTACCTTCTTAGCCAACATTTCTGTTGCTCGGTAATCATCGGTACTGGGGAATGATTCCATTAATTTATTTTTCCACTCGGTTCATGAAAACGACATGGAGGGCAATGCCTTATGCTAGGATATGGCGACACCGGACAATTCGGGTAAAGTTAAATCTATGATTTGATAATCAACCCATTTATACAATTCAACCCATTTAAATCAGGCTTTTGTGGTAAAGTAACTGAATTTAACTTTACGCCGTAATTTCCAATTACGCCGATGCAGTACGGAGTTCAAATTAATTTTAATTCACACATGGTTTCCCCCCTAAAGAATGCCATTTATGTTATGTGTCTAGGTGCTTTAGTTACTCGCCCATAAAGATATAAATTGCTTCCAACTATTCTATTTTACAGAGATTCAATAATTTTATTTTATCATAAAAATATAATTCTGGTGGTTCACTGTGTTTTACCTTCTTAGCCAACATTTCTGTTGCTCGGTGCAATCATCGGTACTGGGGAATATTTCCATTAATTTATTTTTCCACTCGGTTCACGAAAACGACATGGAGGGCAATGCCTTATGCTAGCATATGGCGACACCAGACAATTTGGGTAAAATTTAATCTACGATTTGATAATCTGGGTTTATACAATTTAGCTGGCTAACTACTCTTTTGTGGTAAAGTAACTGAATTTATCTTTACGTCGTAATTGCCAATTAAGCCGATGCAGTACGGAGTTCAAATTAATTTAATTCATACATTTTTACCCCCCTGAAGGAAGCCGTTTATGCTATGTGTCTAGATAGGTGCTTTACTTATTCGCCCATAAAGATTTAAATTTGATTTGCTGCCACTGGGCCAAATGGTCACGTGAGCAAAAGTAGCTAATTATTTCATGGCATCACTAGGATGACCTGTGTGCACTGCACGCACAGTGCGTCTACCGGTCTAACATCACCAGTCATCATGAGTTAGTAAATCCAGACGCACTCAACACGGCCAGTCTGATTGGTTGAAATCGTGGCGTTGTCTCATAGTTACATTCGCACTTTATTCTGATTGTTGGGACTTAAACGAACGGGACATCAAAAAACTATTTACCGCCTCTTCACTCGCTCATGTGATGATAGCGCGGTTGACGCACAATGCTAACATCACACGAGTGAGTGAAGAGGTCTCAATCAATCATTAGCGTTTATGAACTCGACATGGCCAGTCTGGTTGGTTGAAATCTTGTCATAATCTCTTCACTCCGACATGTGATGTTAAGCCGGTAAAAGCACTGCGCCTCTACCGTGCTAACATCATAAGAGTGAGTGAAGGGTTCTCAACCAATGGTTAGCGTTTATGAACTCGACATTGCCAGTCTGGTTGGTTGAAATCTTGGCATAATCTCTTCACTCAGACATGTGATGTTAAGCCGGTAGCAGCCCTGATCACAACAATAACAGCTAACATCTAGCAGCTTGCGACTGAAACATCCATCCATACATTTATATCCATGCAAACAAAAGAACAAAGAAAGGAAACTAATTTCTTAGTTCGCCACACAAAGGCCGTAATGGTTACATATAGGTAATATGATATTAGTTTATCATATTATGAGAATATTTCAAGACACTTACCCATATTTAGGATCTCTTTGAGACAAGGGTATTATACCTAACGAGAATTTACGACGTAATTTGTAGGTAATATTCCGTACATTAAGTACTACACGAGATAAATTACTGAGAGCTAACAGAGCGTCCAGCGTTAATTTGTATAAAACCCTCATACATTAGGACTATATAGGTAGCGAAGTGTGGATTTTCTATTATTCGTCTGATCAGCCGGTATGGCACTTTTTACCCGACTACGAGAGGAGGGTTATGTGTTTGGGTCTAATGTGTGTATGTGTGTGTGTGTCTGTACATATGTTTGTGCCCCTGTTACAGTTCGATTAGCCTAAGAAGAAAATCAAGGGTGTAGTGGTGTGTACTTGAGTGCAATTGTATAGTGCATTCGCATTCATAATGCCGCTGCGTTTTACGATGTTTCAATAAATATTGGTATCAATCTTTTAAATAATATAAGTATAGTAATGCAATATTATTTGTTATTACGTCGAAATTAAGAATAACGGTTGCATTAAAAACAAATATTTATATAATTTTTGTATGTTAACTCTTAATTTTTTCGTGAAAAAATTTACGACTGCATTGTCCATATTAAGA
>WYDE02201765.1:0-10173 GCA_009867175.2 Adela reaumurella
TCAAGTTAAGGATTTTATGTATAATAAATACAGTATTTTTTTTCATACTTTAAATAATTTACTTTCTGTACAGTGCCCACTCAAATCAGAGCCTTTTTAGAAATTTCAATTAAGAGATTGATTGGTGAAGGTCATTAGAGCTTATGAAAACATAAAATAAAAAGTACTTGCAACAAACAAACAAGCAAGTCATCTACTTTTGTTTGTAGCAAACGATTTTTTATTATTTGTTTTAGTTTTCTTTATCGAAGCCTCTCAAATAGTAAAATATGATGTTCCCCGTAAAGTAATTATAAGTAAATGAAACCTATATGAACCATCAAGAATAAAAATACATCTGTTTGTATTTATAAATCATAAAAAAATATTCACAAATATCTGTAATTTTCCTGTCAGAAGTCGTTTGTCAAACACGAGCTAAGAACGTCGGCCGCTATAGATTTTGTAAGGACGGAGCGGAAACGCGATAAACACTCTTAAGGCATTATACAGTGTTTGAGAAATTATTAGTGGCGACTCTGAACGCAGTCCTGGTGGAGGTAGCGAAGACGTAGGGTGTCTTGACTACTGCTGCGGGTCAATTCTGGGGTATTCCATACGTATGTTTTCAGCGAGGAGAGCGTTGTCTTTTCTCTCTAAGACGTGGCTGTCAGAGAGAGAATAAGAGCGTTCTCAGACCTGAAAAAATCCGTATGGAATCCCCAGAATTTAAGCCCTGGACGTGTTGGTGTATTCCAGTGTTGGATTCGTGAGACTACTGTTTTTTTTATGGGTATGCACTCAGTTGCGCCGACAGGTTGGATTATTGAACCGACGACGCTCAAAAACATTCGGTTTCTTACGGGAGCTAAGAATGCAGTTCCAGCGTGACAGGTTAGGTGCCTTTTACACTTCTCTTGAAGGATCCGATGATTCTGTACAATTCAGTCTCGATATAAATTCAACAAGAAGTTTCGTCCCATTGATACTCGAAGTACTTTTTAACGTTGAACCATTGGACGTTTCTCGACATTTTCTCGGAGAGTTTACACTCGGTGTTTGAAATGTTTTATGATATGAGTTAGAAGAAATTTTATATAAATAGCGACGGGAAAAATTTACGCGGGGCGTGTGATATTAATTTTCGTTTTACAGATATTAATGAGGTGAGGTTAAAACGTTTTTAATTAAAAAGTAAAAACAACTGACTGCGCATAGATTATACGCGGTGTTAAGTAAATAGGTACTACTACCCGAAAGGGCGTCATTCTGTACATAAAACTGAACAAATTTTATTCTACGACCTTTACAACTGAGCAAAAAAATATTGTTTTTCGGTGATCCTATTTTTAAATACCTATTCTCAAAGTGTATGTGACAATTGAAAAAATAAATCCCTTCATTTTTTTTATGAAAATGTGGTCAAGGTGTGGAATCACACACACACAGAATCACCCCCCTAGGTCAGTTCAAAATGCGCTAACCGCAAGCTTACCACCACACGGTAGTACCTATATCTTGGCTCTTTTGTTATGCACGTAGTGAACTATCGTTTCATGATAAGTGTTACTAGTCTGATATGCATAAATTATTTTCAGGTAACTACTACTTAATGATTTTACATGTTTTTTTCGGGTGAAGGAAAAACATATTGAGGTAACCCACTTCCAAGCCGGTTGTTCACCGTCGAAGTGTATGCCTAAAATTCTCTCATATCGTATTAATGAGAAAGACCTATATCCAGCAGTGGGGCGAATAATATGGCTGCTAAGGAAGGAAGGAATAATTATATAAGGAGAAAATTATTTTCAGCTTATAAATTTGGACACTGGAGAAGATATTTTGGAGCCTTTAATTCCTGGAGAGTTATGGCTTCGAGGACCTGGAGTATTTAAGGTTAGTCTATATTAGTCAAATCACTGGAGAAGTTATCTTGGAGCCATTAATTCCAAGTGAGTTATGGCTTCGAGAACGTGCAGTTTTTAAGGCTAGCCTAACTTAGTCTGGAATGGCTCAATGCATGATAGATTACGAGTGTGTGAGTCCAATACTCCTATGGGTGGGTCCGACTAAAGTTGGGGTTGGTCCGTTTGTACGTTTTTGGCGGTGTATGCTTCGTACAAGTCCAAATTGTCCAAGCCCATCAAATATCGGGAAGAGTTCTGGAAGAGTGTGAGAGAACTTCGTTATGCGTGTGGGGAGCATTGGAGAGTGATAATGATGGGAGACATTAATGGATGGATCAGCTTGAAAAGGGATGGAGAGTCTGTACTTGGAAAGTTTGGTGGATAGAAAAAAACATAATGGAGTTCGATTTCTCGATGTGTGCCTGGAAAAGAATATTTTTGTGGCAATCACTGTTTGACCGCAAGGGAATTCATATGTATACGTGGCAGAGACAGGAAGGTAGAAGTATCATAGATTTTGTGATAGTTGACGATAGATTGAGAAGCAATGTTGTAGACACAAACACAAAGGTTCATCGTGGAGCCAATGTTGGAACGAATCGTTTCCTGGTTGTATGCCGAGTCAAGGCTCAGTAAAATTCCGCACATATTCAATATTTCAGTACACATATTGAGCACAATGCAGTATACATATTCCGTATAATTCAGTACACATATTCTACATAATGCGGTACCTATACATATTCAGCACAATGCAGTATACATGTTCGGAACAATGCGCTGAAACATTCTGCACAATACGGTAAACATATTGAGCACAATATAGTATACATATTCAGCATAATGCAGGATACATGTTACCGTAAATACCCGAAATCAGAAAATTCGAGGACTTTCCAGTAAATACGCGAAGTATCTAAGAGTATCAGAAACTTCGCGTAATAAGGCAGTTAGGAAATAGCCGAATAAAATAATTACTTCGGATTTTTACTGCACTTTTTAGTTAGAACCCGTTTTTACTAAATGCATCTCAGTAAATATCCGAATTTGAAATAATTTAGTGAAGAAGGAGAAACTTGCTGATTTGAAAGGTCAATGAAAATAAAAGCGGTAGAGATGTCACTGTTATTTAATTTTTATTGAAAAGTAAACATCTAAATTTTTTTATTAAATAATTTTGACGATAACATCGGTCAAATGGCGGCCCTCATCGTCAATGCATTGACTTACCCGATTTCTTTTGAGTTTCGTTCAACTCTTCTAAGCATATCGACGATGTAGGCGATGGCTTGGCTTACATTGTTTTTGGGTGAGGTAGGCTTCTTGGGCGGTTATTGTAAACAATTGGTTTCAGATAACCTCATAAAAAAGTCACATGTAGCCAAATCTGGGGAGTGAGCTGGCCAAACAAGATCGCCTCTCAAAGAGATAGGCGCTGTGCGAGTGTTGACTTGTTTAATAGACCGTCCAGTTGATCAGCGGATTTATCAAATTCGGATATTTACATACTCATATGCGTTTAGTAAGAACGGGTTCGAACTGAAAATTGCAGTAAAAAGCCGAAGTAATTATTTTTTACAGCTATTTCCTAACTGCCTCAGTTAAGTTCGTGAACTTACTTACTAGTAAATACGCGAAGTTTCAGATGCTCTTAGATACTTCGCGTACTTACTAGTAAATACGCGAAGTTTCATACACTCTTAGATACTTCGCGTACTTACTAGTAAATATGCGAAGTTTCAGATGTTCTTAGATACTTCGCGTATTTACTAGTAAATACGCGAATATATTGTTTTCTGGTATTTACGGTGAAATACATATTCAGCACAATACTGTAAGTAGGTATATTCAGAATAATACAGTAAACATATTCAGCACATTGCAGTATACATATTCAGCGCAATCTGTATACATATTCAGCACAATACAGTATGCATATTCATTACAAGTCAATATACATTTCAGGAGTACTACAATAATACAGAAGCAACAGCAGAAACTTTCTCAGAAGGTCGCTGGTTCCGCACAGGGGACATGTTGTACCGGGACGCCATGGACAACTACTATTACGTGGATCGAATCAAGTTGATGCTCAAATATAAGAGCTTTCAGGTAAGTAGGTAGTAGTATATCACAGCAATAACAAAAATCATTTGCACCAGAAATCAATTTGGATGATTATATTTTTTTTTTTTGAGAAAATAGATAACTTTAATATAAGTAATATTAAAACTAAAACTTAAGTATGTACTTACAAAATAAACAAAAATCTAAATTACACCTAAATACAAATAATAAAACTATCTAAACTAAGTAAACTAATAATAAATTAAACCTATCTATTAAATAAAATATCCTTCCATAAGAGGGATCGATGGTAAGGTCCCCATTATGGAAGCTGCGTTCCCTCTCTGCATGGCCAGGCTGATGTTTTGCCTGAAGAAACTGGCCGCACGCAGGTCCCCAGACGCCTCGATGAGAAGTTTATTGAGTTGTTTGCCAAAAGTTTTTTCGTCTGGTCTCCATACTCCAAAAGTCTCTACGGCGAAGGCGCAAAAGTCAAAGTTATATATAATATGGGAATAATGCGAATGTTTTAACTTATCCGCCTTCGCCGCAGCGTAACCAGCTGCCTTAGATAGAAGAGCCCTCCACGAGACTGGGGGGCAACGGTGTCCGTACATGTTGCGTCCCTGACCAGTGCTCTCCCCCGACTCCACGGAACAAGGTTGATGCCGACCGGTCTTTTGAGGTCGGATCTGGAAATTCCGGGCGGCTCTGACCTGCTTGGTATTCGCGCGGATGCGAGGGAGCGACTGATGATAGTGTTAAGGCTGGTATGGCGAGACCATCTGCCGGCGCTCTTGGAGCAGGAGAGACCATCGTACCCAAGCTCGCACACACACGTGTGGGGCACGCACACCCGAAGGCCGAACCTAAGGGAGAAAGCGATGCGAAGCAACCAGACAGCGAGAGAACGCTAACCTTTCGCCTAGCCAGAGGGAAGTCCCAGCATTTCTGCATGGTGAAATCCTCCGGGAGAGGGGCTGAAGAAAGTGTTGCCCGCCACGCCTCCAACGCTTCCGTCGAGCACACGGTCTCTACATCACCGAGTGATGGATAAATATTTTTTTCCACCAGACCGGAGGTACTATGAACGGAAAAGAGGAAGGCCGGCAGGGCAACATCCCAGACTAAACGAAAGCCTGAACCGCCTATCTTAACAGGAAGAGAGATTTGATTTTGATTTCTAATTAGTTATTAAAAGTAATTATCATCTAAAAATATAACTTCATGTTTAATTATTGAAGCAAAGATGTTTTTAAGATTGTACCCATAGTGGCCTGCTTTGCATAGAAAAATTGTGTTTTTTTTTCATTTTTAAAAAATAATGGTAGATGATAAAATTTTAAAACGTACAACAACATCGTTCTCGGTTTGTACATTTGGTATTTATAAGTGTATAAAATTTTCATTTTAAAGTTTAAATTTTTCTGCAGATGGAATAAAGTTTAAAAAATTGAGTTTATTCCATCTGACGCAAAACTTAAAGAAAAAAACAACCTTTTTATTATACCTACTCCGAGAACGCTAACTGTTTTAGATACAAATTTCACTAACATTATTATTTTAAAAATTAAAAAACCACGACGGCTTACGACGTTTACCTTTCTTCCTTCCTCCCTTATATTCGCCCCACTGCTGGGCCCCACAGGCCTTTCTCGTTAATATGATAAGAGAGGATTTTAGTCATACACGGTGACCGGCGTGGAATTGGGTTTCCTCACGATGTTTTCCTTCACCGGACATCTACATGTTTAAAATATTCAATGATCACAAATGATGGTGGTAAATGTAAAATTAATATATTATTCAAGTTATCACGGGCGAGTTTGTATAGCCATTATCCAGAATCCAGATAGGGTAATTGTACGTCTCTTCAGATCAACCGTAGTTTTTTGGCTGACCCGTACCGCTTTCGCTTTATTCTAGCACCTCCCCCTGAAATACCTCAGTAAAACCATTCGTCCAAACAGTTATGTAACTTTTTTTTTTTAGTTGGTGCCACACAAATATTAGAGACTACCTATGAACGCCTGATACATGCGTGTACCATACATAGCAAAGAGTAGGTATTTACTTTGTAGGGCCTCGACTTGAAAAAATCAGTTTTATTTTATAAAATAATTTTAAATATTAAATGCTTTGTATTCGCTTGTATTTTTTCAAGACGAACTGAGAATATTAGATAGGTTTTTGACCAAGACCTATTACCTAATTCCACTTTTGTTGAATACAAAAAATAAAGCATAGGCAGTTTCCATTTTATAGTACTTTTTAACTTTTTTTAAATAAGTCTTGCCTATTCTCTTTTTTTAATTTTTTGCGAATTCAGTGTTAAATTTGTTCGCAACCAATACACTTTTTATCTATACTTGCAGCTTGCTAGTACTCCTCCTCGACTTTCCCCCACCTTTCCCCCTCCCGCTTCCTCCAACTTCCACAACCTTCCAGCAATCTCCCTCACCTTCTACCATCTCACTGCAACATTCTCCCACCTTCCCCTTAACATTCCCTCTCTTTTTATCACCTTCCACCAAACCTCCTCCACCTATCACCCACCCCTTTACCCCATCTTTCCCTCCCTACCCCAACTTAACTCCTTCACCTTAACTTCCTTCACCCTCCTCTCCACTTCCCCTCACTTTCCCCAACTTCTTAGTTCATAATATCGATTATTATTATTATATTGATATTTGGTTCGTTTACCTTTATGTCAATAAAACCATTTATTATTTGTTTCATTTATTTATTATTAAACTTTATTTCATTAATATATATTTACCGTTACAAGATTTTTTAATATCGACAATAATTGAACATCGAAAAAAGCAATAACCGATCATAATAATCAAGTCTTTCTTCTTCTTCTTTCTTTCTTTTGCAGCCATTTTATTCGCCCCACTGCTGGGTACAGGCCTCTTTCATTTACAAGATATGAGAGGAGTTTAGTCATACATTTCCACGGTGACCAACCGGCTTGGAAGTGGGTTTCCTCGCGAGGTTTTCTTTCACCGGAGTGTCAGCAGCCCTTTTAGCACAAACTCTAAAGTTATAAATATTGTGCTTCCAGTGGGGATCGAACCCGCACCTCCCACTTGAGAGGCGTGCCCTTGCCCGCTCGGACAATCGGACACTAAATGTGTATAAATCCAGGACTGTTATTTTGGCATGTGTCACAGCGGTATCAAGCTATATTTTACAAGCCATAAGTCTCACTTCTCCTTCGAGGCAGGCAAGGCAGGCACCATGCCAAGGTAGGCATATTCATCACACCACCTAAAAGAGTTCTGCTAACTTCTCAACTTGGACAATGGGTGGGCGGAGAAGAAAGTTTCCTTTCTGCTGGCCGCTGATACATGGCGCGGCTGCAACTGATGTGAACTGAGCCCAGCAACGCAGAGTAGGGAGGGGCATGATAGATACTTATCGATAGATTTACAGATCGATGATCAAATCTTACACAAATGATAGCAGGAGGAGTGGAGGTAATTCCCAGTAGCCATGTAGCGATTTCATATGTCAAAAATACTTTCAAGAATAATATTTTGACAGCGATAATCGCTGTCTGAGACCGACTATAATCGGCGGCAACTGGTTACCAAGCGAACCAGTAGCCAAGCTTAATTAATGACGATTTCCGTGTTCCGTAAAACCACAGATTATCTATATAAACTACCAAGAAATTTTATAGATACCATCCCATAAGTAATGTGTGTACGTCCTGAAAGAGAAATTGCCAAGACTTGTGTGATGGTCACTAGGGTATATTAAGCATACTTTTGGTTCTATTTATTTAAGAATACTTTATAAAACCATTTATTGTGTGGGAAATGCGTGAATTATTTTGTATAAAAAGTGAGTGTATTTTAATGTCAAACATAAAAATATATCGAAATAGTGGCACGTCAGTGTCAGATATATCATCGGTGTCAGATTGGCCGAGCAGGTAAGAGCAAGCCTCTCAAGCGGGAGGTGCGGGTTCGATACCCACTGGGAGCACAACATTTATGACTTTATAATTTGTGCTAAATGGCCACTGACACTCGATTGAAGGAAAACAACATGAGGAAATCCACTTCCAAGCCTGTAGGTCACCGTGGAAGTGTATGACTAAAATCCGCTCATATCATGTAAATGAGAGAGGCTTGTACAAGAACAAGTGGGGCGAATAAAATGGCTGCAAAAGAAGAAGAAAGAAGTGGCATCATCTGTTATCAAATAGGCTAAATTGTTCCAAAGGTAACGTCTGAAAGGGGCGAATAGTGTGGACACCATGCATAATAATTAGATACCTACGAATTATGATTATTATATAATTAGAATAATTTACATAAGAAATCCATTTTTCAATACAATGTTTGTGAAATAAATAACTTTAACTTCAACTTGAACCAAACGGATAGATGAAGGGCGATTTGTTTTTGAAACGGCAACAGCATTTTGTTAAGTATACTAAACCCACCAAAACTCGACCTGTTCGTCACATGCTCAATAACCATCGCAGTCATAACGAACTCGCTGTCATAGAATACGCAAAAGAAAATAATGTGCATATGATAAGCACCCCACCACACACCACACCACGCATAAGCTTCAACCCCTTGACAGGGTTTTATGAAACCTTTTAAGGATGCTTACTTTGAAGCGTGCAGTCTACGGATGAGAGCAAATTCTAGAGTTAGAATTTGAGAGAGTTAGACATTGTAAAGACGGGCTTTTCGTGCACGGGAATATGGCCATTTCATGATAATATTTTTACGGGTTTAGATTTTCTGCCATCAGCCGTAACCGAAACTCCTCTGGAGACCTTAGAAGAAAACATGGAACCCCAGACGATTCAGCTGACAGTCGAACCACAGGAGAATAAAGCGCTAATTCAGCAGCTGACTTCACAGCCTACAGTCGAGCCTCTGACTTCCCAGCCGATACTCTAGCCGCAGTCTTCCCAGCCGATAACCCAGATTACCAACGTCCACCTTGTTCATTATTTATAAAATGTTTGTGACTGCCATCACACACATATCGTTATTCTAGTTTTTCTCATATAACCAGCAGATGCAATAGTTAATGAATTTGTCACATTTATTTGTCGTATACAAAGACCAGTCGTATATGCTTTTCCAGCGTCTTGCCATTTGGAGCATACAGTCTCGGCAAAGCGCCACGCCGCATAAAATGTCAAAAGTTTTACTGATATAATAACAAATACGTGAAATACTCAAATATCGTTTTATCGATACTTCTCCAGCCCTAACCGTTTGACCTCCCCTTCAGAACATTAAAGACGAATAAAAAAGTAATAAAAAGCAAACCACAATAATAAAAAATATTAAAAGGGGTTCCATCCAAACAGCCCAGGATGGAGTGCCAAGTAGTGCGTTGGGGTGAGGGGTAACCCTAATTTTACTGTTTCGCGTGTTTTACGTGTGTTTGGTTTAGTTACATTACATCAGTCACTTGACGGCTCAGCACTATACCATACCTTTCGGCTTTAGACGCGATAGAGCGCCGAGCGAAGCGGATAGTGGGAGAGACAGAAGTGCCTCACTTTTTGTCTTCTACAAGCTGTTCTATGGAGATATCGCGAACTCGCTACACAACTTGATTCCCACTTATCCTTACTACCTACCATCGATGCACCCGCCGGAGGAGTATCTCCATCCATTTGTCCTCGACGTGCCGAAATGTCTATCCAAGCGATTCGAAAACTGACTCCAAATACTGACGCCCAAGATGTGGAATGTACTCCCCAAGGTTTGCTCAGTTTCCCTAACGTTGGTGCCTTCTCGAGTAGCTTTAACGAATACGCTAGTTAAGAGGCCGTATTAGGTAAAATTCCGCTGTTTCTAAGAGATTTTCAGCCAATATTACTCGCCCGACATATTCAGTATTAATTTATGTTAAATTTCATCTGTCAATGCGGATCTGTAACTTTTTGAAAACACGATCAGATAAACTTCACTCTATAGAAAAAAATCAGGAACGTACCTTTGAATTTAGTTATAAAAACGTATTGGAGCTAACGTGAACGAAGCAAGGATCTGAAAAAAAAATATTTTATAGGTTCAATATAAATCTAAATCGGTAACTTTTTATTTTTTTCATTGTATTCGTAGTTTTGGAATAATAAAATAAAATGGAAATTTTTTTTTTGTTTGATTTTCCTTGCTTAGCATGCAAGTCGCTTACTGAATCTTAATCAGAAAAATACGGAAGAAATATA
>WYDE02201776.1:0-10173 GCA_009867175.2 Adela reaumurella
AGGCCGGTCGCGTCGCGGGTGCCTGTCCCGAAGATGTCCACAGCGTGGTGGACGAAACGTCGACTAAAGTAAGTCTATCGTCTATACCGCCTAACCGAAAAATACATAAATATGTCGAATTGCGGTAAAAGTCTTAACAAATGTATCTCTAACATTTTTTAAAAATGATTTAATTCGATGTTAGATAGAAATTCAAAGGCGAAGGCGGACTAATCCCTTGCAGGAGCTCATAGTCAACCTATGGAGGTTTCAGAATCTTACATACATACATAGATATCACTCACGCTAAATCCCGACAATCGGTGTAAGCAGAGCAAACGGGTTGTGTTGCAAGAACTCCGGTTAATTACAGCACAACACCGACCACCGCATTTCGCAAGGTATTCGGACAAGACATCACATGACTAGGTGGAAGTACCGTGCCGAGGTGAGAGGTGGCGAGCCTGTCGCCCTTTAGCACGGCATCTTGTCCTTTTCCCTTAGTCGCCTTTTCCGACATGCATGGGAAGAGATGCAGTGGGGTCATTCTTTTAAGTACAGGCTCCACACGGTACAGCCTTTTTTTTAAATCGTTCAACGATATTATGTTCCGTAGAGTGAAGCTAGGTCAATGTTACGTTCTATAACTCCGTGACACCCACTGAATCATTCTTCCAAGGTGACACCATTATCCACTAAGTACACTAAAAGATTAAGGGGTTCTAGTGCTTATAAGTAATAGCATGGCAAAAAAGCAATACTTTTTTTATAAAAAAAATAAAAATATATAAAAAAATATTAACTCAAAATTGAGTAAGCGATTCTGGACTTCATTGCTTTGGACATAATTTAGTATATAAATAATAATATTTTCGATTTAGGGATCGCCTTAAGGGTGAACGGGTTACCACACTTACTGTTCATACATTCTTCTCTTCTGAAAGAAATTTCGAGTCGGGAAGGGTTGCCCTAGACGCACGTACATAGAACAAATCGATCAGTTTCTCAAAAAGGGGCAAGTGCGCAGTACCCGTAACCGACGAGCATGTATGAAGAATATTAAGAGAGTGCATGTAGCGGCAGAGGTGTGTCAGGATCGTGGCACGTGTCTTTGGCATCAGTTGTCTTTGCATACCCCACTGGGAAACAAGCGTGACGCTATGTATGTATATAGATTTATTTTTCTGTTTTTGCACCTTAGATTAGCATTAGAAGCTTTCAAACTGTATTCCCAAATCACTTCTTTATCCGATTGGGTAATACCAAAAAATTATCTAATTGCAATTGATTATTTACTTGAAAACAAACAAAAAAAACTTTTTTTTTTATTTTCGAATTCATTAATGATTCTTTTATAGTTACTCAAGTGTTACAAATATGACCACTAGATATTGTTTTTTGTTAATGAAACTGACACGGATGGCTACATCACCTAATGCACCAGTTCTTTTGGTACCAGTGATGTCAGCCTAAACACCTTGGTGAGTTATGTAGGTGGTTCCATGAATTCCAGTGGGCTACACTGAACTGGACGGAAAACACGAACTAATTTTCATAGCCGCTTCGACCGCTTCAGTGCGGTGGTACCAACCCGGGGGGTTTTAATCTACCATCATGTAAGGAGAGGGAAGGGACCTACAATTTAATGTGGAATCCGAACCACGACCAGCGTCAACGGTCAAGCTGTTGAATAAGCATATTAAAGATTTGATTTCTATTAAAATATAAAATAACAAAATAAAATATTAATTATTAATCATTTCGCTTTAACACAATCTCGTGCGTTGTTGTTTTTGCATAACAATAATTTATTCAAGATCCCTGACGAAGTTGTGTAAAACTCATCGCGTTCTGAGGCGTTCAAAACATTTTATGCCACAATAAATTTACAAAATTCACGAGATAATTTACAACTGTAGAGCTCGCGGGGAGCTCAGCGTTTCAGGAATCTCCGGTCTCTATTCAAACAACGGTATTGTTCGGCTTTCTAACTTATTCCAATTCTAAACTAATAAAACAATTAATAAAACAAGAGAGAGGGAAAGCCGCTACAGTCATGGGGACGATGGCAATGGTCCCCATGGATTACCTACTTTTACTGATTGACGCGTCTGGGGAACGCCGTGCCCGGTCGTACTTTAAGCAGAGGATTAGCCTGGCGATCCAGAGGGGGAACGCCGCTTCAGTAATGGGGACCATGGCAATGGTCCCCCATGGATGACTATTTTTATTTGTAGGTAGGTTTATTTTTATAGTTATAGTTTAGTTATTTTTACGATTAGCTTTAATTATTTTTAATTATTTTATTTGAAATAAAGTTTTAATTCCTCTGTTGGAAACAATCCGGCGCAATCTTCTAGCCCCCCCCACAAGATTATTTTTCTGAAATATCCTTCATTAATAAAACAACTATAAATATGATTTATTTTAATGTGCTTTTAGGCGTAGGTACGTTTATTGTGATCCAATTTGCGTCCGAGGCTCGAAAGTCCGCGTGGCAACATACTTGATCACAACTCAGGCCCCCGATGACGTAGCGTGATGATTTACAGTCGAAAACAAAATTAAAAAGATATAGATTGTAACTGTGAAAACCTTATGGTGTTCTTTGAAGTGATTCTCGAGTTACAAGCGATCATATAAAGTATGATGTGTGTTACACGGCAGTAGGTACCACAGAACTGAATGAAGGTCGGTCGAAGCGGCTATGAAACATAGTTCGTGTTTTAGTCCAGTTCAGTGTAGCCAGCTGGAATTAAGGGAAGCGCTGATATGGCACCTACCTACACAACTCACCAAGGTGTTTAGGCTGACATCACTGGTACCAGAAGAACTGGAGCATTAGGTGATGTAGCCATCCGTGCCAGTTTCCATAAAAAAAAACAGAATCTTCGCATTTTATTTTTAGACTAAAAGCTCCTGCGGCGCGCTCTCCCGCGTTTAAAAAGATGTCATTTAATTTGAAGGATAGTTGTACATCCTGCCCGCGGGGCCGACCGGTAACACATTTGCTCACTTCTCCGACCCCCGACGGACTACATCTGAGGATACAAATCACCAAAATCGTAAAAAAAATTATCAATTTTGTGATTTGTCCTCAGTACTGATTTACTAGAATTTTTCTTTTCAATAGATTATTTTATAATTTAAACCTAGTGTACTAACGCATGTTACATTTCTAGTCAATACTTGAGTATCATTGTAGATATTCTTCATCTAGCTAGAGGAAAATAATTTACAGCGCCATCGGTTGATTTAGTTTCGCATTTAATAGTGCCAACGACGTGAAAAGAATTCATAAGCGGCTCTGAAATTCACTTCCTTTCTAGGTATGTGGTATTTGAAGTGGGGTCCTAAAAGATGCCTAAAAGGAATCAGTCATCACTGCACCGCATTCGCAGCCTACGTATAGTCCGACATAGATCTTTTTGGGCGTGGAATTTCGACTGAACTGAACGGTCGCCATACCGAACGAATACTAAACGAAGCGTTATGTAAGCGATGACGCGATAGTGTCGCCCCCAGCCACGCTCAAAATGATCTATGTCGGACTGTACTAGTGGGATGCTCATTGACGTTGTTGGCATATCAATCAACGCTGATTGTGGCGCTTCATTCTGTCTCATAAAAATAGAAAGTGTCCACACCTATTCACATATTTACCTTAAATAATATTGACCGACGAACTAACAAAAAAAAGCGTCAATAAATTATACATACATACATAGCGTCATGCCTGTTTCCTAGTGGGGTAGGCCGACACAACGGATCTCCACCTGACACCTCTGCCGCTTCTTGCACTCTCATAACATTCTTCATACATGCTCATCGGTTACGGGTACTGCGCACTTGAGCCTTTTTAAGATCTGATCGATCAGTTCTAGGTACGTGCGTCCAGTGCGACCCTTCCCGACTCTTCCACTCACATTCGCTCCAAAAAATTCTTTCATTAGTCTTTTATTATCCATTCTTCCAACATGACCGAACCACCGAAGCATTCTTTTTCTATTCCTTGTCACTATATCTTCTTTCAGACCACAACGCTCTCGCTCTTCACAATTTCTCAATCTGTCTCTCATTGTGACTCCACACGTACTCCTCAACGCGCGCAATAATTATTGAAGTTAGTAAGTACTAGGTAGGTGGTAGGGTCCAACTTGCCCTGTCGAATCCATGCGGTAGAAACCTTCTGCTCACTGACTGAACTGTTTTGGCGGCCTTTACTTACTCAAAATGCTTACTTAAAAAAAAATCAGAAAGGATTTGGCTAAATTCAAACTTTTAAAAATATATAGTTTTTCTCTCTCTGTTCAATGTAGTCGGAAGCATAGCAGGAAAGTTGCTGATATGGCACCGTAATCGGTTAGGATCACTAGAACCGATGTTATAAGCTTACACCTTGTATGGTATAGCCTCCCTTATTAGGAGTCAAAAAAATATAGCACAGATGTTTAGCCCCTAAACACTTTCACATGACTTTAAATTAGGGCTCCTAAGTGTTAAAATCAAAATTAGAATAAGAATAGCTGTAAAAATTGCGCGTAGCAACAAAGAAACTTAACTTTGATTAGTTAAATTGATTAAACTAAAACAAAATTGACTGAGCGCTTAATCTATTGTGACATAATACGAAATCTATATTTTATCAACGGATGATGGATTTATGGTCTATAAAATGTTGAATAGCTAGATTTGATTAGGGATTTGCCAAAGACGTTCATTGGATTTGTGTTAATTATGAAGAAACTAAAAAAATATGTTTAAAGAAGGCAGAATCATTGCCAGAGGTAACCTTTTCAGACCGGGGGAGAAACCTAATTCCAACAATTCCTTCACAAAAATTACCAATTTTTTTTTTTAATTCCATCTATCTACTTAATAAATTTGACTTTTACTTTGCCTTTGCTTAGCAGAAGGCGGACTTATTGTCGGAGGCAATCTCTTCCAGTGAACCTTGATACACTACAACAAATTAATATTTTTAGTGTATAGGTTTCCTACGGTGTTTTCCTCCACCGAGGTGCATTGTAATTTTGCACACAAATTTTAACAGAGATTGTAAATTTCGAAAAAATTGTGCGCATACCAGGTGTCGAACCCACGACCTCTCGAGTAAGAGGCGTGCGCTCGCCAACTAGGCTACACTGCAACCCTACTTGAATAAATTCAAAATTATAAATTCAATCTTAGCTCGACTGGAGGAACACAAGAGCGCGAAGTGAACATAATTTGTATGTTAACACCCTACAGAAATTTAAAAGGCACGAGTATTCTAAAAGGAACAGGATGTTTTAGTGGACTCCTTCGGGAGTATTTTAAACTAGCCGAGAGTGCTAGCATCAGAGAAGACACAAGACCAGTGGGTCTACTATTTACATTATTATGTATTTATAACACATAGATTGTTATTAGTTAACAACATTTTGTTAACTTCCTTTTCTCCTCGTAACGAATTTATCGGAATTTTGACGGAATCCGATAAATTCGCCGCGAGAAGATCCGGAAGTTTTCAAAATGTTGTTTAGCGACCGCGGCGGTTTAAGATAAGATAAGATATTCTTTAAAATTTTTGACTTTTCAGCGTGATATTAACAAGGCAAACTTAAGTATAAATTAGTAATCATAAATTAGAAAGAAAAAAACATACTCTGACTACATATAACAAAATACAATTAAATAAAAAAAAATGACAATACTTTAATTGTTCAAAACTAAATTATATAGAAATGTGTATTTTTTTGTTAAGTCCATTTCAAACTAGCAATTTATTTTAAAAAAATTCACTAAAGCTGTTAGTAGGGTCGATTTATGAGACAGTCTTTTAATTTTTTTTAAGTTTCAGTTTGAAAAGTATGTTTTATTAGTTTAATTTGTGTTGTGTATGTTGTATGTTATGTGTACTTTATTGTAGTGCTTGCAGCATGGCGAAGCCAAAAACAGCGCGTCGTGGAGCACCACACGAACTCAAAAATGAGTACTTCTTAATCATAGTCGGCTATGTATTAAATTTCGCCGTACGTTGCTGGACAACTTCTTTGATTGATATGGATGCTGTCGGGGTTCTTTAAAAATGAAAATATTAATTCACAATATTATATATTGGTATTTATATTATGTAATGTCTATTCTCAGTAACTTTTCTATAGAAAGAGAAATTTCTAACCATATATGTCTACATTTAAAACAGGCAACTTATGCATTGTACAATAGGACACGGATCTGCACCAGAATTTCACAAGTCCTCAGACCCGCGAAGAATGGAATTGTTGGTGGCTTGGTAGGGCTGATCGCTGGATCCAAGAAGGACGGCAGACGAAATTGCTTCGCTAATAGGGTTTCCTTTTTTGAAACGGAAACCTGATAAAAAGGGTATTAATTGCATTGAAACGAAGAAAAATGTATAGAATACGCAAATGATTTACATTAAGCGAGTGCTTACCATGGCAATGCCTCGATTCAGTCGTAGTGTTCCCTGGCTGCTTTATTTGTTGCTGGTTTCAGAATCCAAGTTCAAGTGAATCGAAGCGAACGAAGAGGTGTTGAAAATAGCTTGAAGATATCTGTGGTTGTGAGAAAGTTGTTTCGGTGTCGAGTAACTACGTACATACATATCACTCACGCTGAATCCCGTCAATCGGGGTAAGCAGAGCAATCGGTGTTGAGCTGCAAGAACTCCGGTAAATTACAGCACAACACCGACCACCACATTTCGCGAGGTATTCGGACAAGATATCTATCAAGCAGCATGTAAGGCACGAAGACCCACATAATCGCTTCATGAATCGGTGGAAGTGGCTTCTAGAACAATTGTATGCTGAAATTCCAATCAGATCAATCAATCATTCATGCGAGTGTTTCACCAGCCATTGAGGTCTGTCCTGGCTTTTCCGATTTGAATTTACACGAGATTTCCAGGCGACGATTTTCAATGCAGAGTGGGACAGGCCGCAACCACAGTATGCGTATATAAGAGCAGTAAGATGATGTCTGGTTAGGTAAATGATTTTGTTATATTCACATTGGAAATTTTATGCATCATAAGGCCCCCTTTTAAGCTGAGAGTGTTAAATCACGTTTGCACATTGAATTCTGGGACGAATAAAAAAAAATTGGAATCCTTTTCAGAAAAGTAAAAATAAAAACATAATAACAAAACGACCATTTTTCTTGATATCTTGTCCGAATAACTTGCGAAATGTGGTGGTCGGTGTTGTGTTGTAATTTACCGGATTTCTTGCAGCACAACACCGACTGCTCTGCTTACCCCGATTGTCAGGTTTCAGTGTGAGTGCTATGTATGTATGTATGTATGTATGTAAAAGCGGTATACTACGTTTAATTATCGACTTAGAAGGAGATTACGTAGAAAAATAAGTGTAGTTTTCATGAAACATTTATTGTTTTCATGCTTATTACAAAGACTTAATGATCCACCCTCGTAGATAAACTTTTATGGAAGGAGTAAGTTTGCAGCACTCATAACCGGCGTGCATTTATGAAGCGATGTATGACGAATGATGAAGCCAGGAAGGATGTATGTCAGGAACTGTCAAAAGGCGCTCAATTGTGTCTGCACCACCACAGCCTCCGCGCATGACCATGACCAAATAGGTACCCTTTTACGGAAGGAGCAAATTCGCAGCACCCGTAACCGGCGTGCATGTATGAAGCGACGTATGACAGTGGATGAAGCAAAGGATGTATGTCAGGATCATATCAAATGATGCTCAATTGATTCTGCCTACCCCTCAGGGAAAGAGGCGTGATGTTATGTGTGTATATGTACATGACTAAGAGTATTACAGACTGCATCAGCTGATGATTCGCCCGGTTCACGTGTCAACGTACAAATTTAATAATTAATAATATTATATTAAAATAATATTACAAAAAAAATTAAGAATTAACTAGATACCTACTGAGTTGCATATCTGTCGAGGGGAGTGGCCGCTGTATGTACTTTTTCGTACCTAAAGTTCTCAGTGGGCCCGCCCTGGTAGCAAGGAAAAAGAGAAGTGCTTATGCATTAGTTGCTTCATTGGATTAGGAATTGTTTTTATAGTTTTGCCTACATAAGCTAACATATTAAAATATTTTTTTGAAATTTCAGAGAAATGGAGAAATCAGTTGAAGACATAGGTTGGAAATCAAAATTAAAAATTCCCCCGATAGACAGAAGAATAAAAACGAGTGTAAGTATAATGTATTCTACTTTTTAATAATTTTTTTTTTTTAACGTTTTTAAATTATTACCTTGAATTGTTTTTGTAATAGGGGTTTAAATATGAAATTGATGTTTGATTTGAACTTACAACACAATTTTTTTTTGTTTACCAAAACAAAGTATTCATTTGTTTAATTAGTTTTTGCTATTATATGGCCAAATTTCTTATCATATACTTCAGAGAATATTTGTCTATTTTTCGACTATGAGTACGGACGTAAATACGAAAGTATCTCACAAATGACGTTCATTATCAATAACCTGTAAGGAACTAACATTGTAAATGAATGAAACTTATAGATTTAATCTCATTCGTTCTGTAAATTTCCACTTTGGAAATAAACCCTTGGCAACCCATAGCACTAAGATTGGTGAAGATGGTGAAGGCGAGCCTAACCATGAAGAATCTTTATTGGACCTGATACTTCATTGCATAGACTCAATTTATGCTCCACAGTATAGTATTGTCCAAACATTGGCAAATGTGACCAATAATTATTAGTAGTACTAGTTGGTACTAATAATTAGTAATAAAATAAGTGCACTCGTAATTTTAGAACACACATCAGCATTAAGCTGCTAGTGGTTAAAAAAAAATGTAAATAATGTTTGTGGCTTATTATTGAAATTGTGGAGGTGACGGATACAGTGGAAAACGCAGAGATCAGTGTCCTCACCGCACCTGTGTGATATGTAATGTTTAAACACTCACAGAAAGGTATTTATAAAATAATTGTAGTGTACGTATGTGTCTGCTATTATTTGTTTTGAATGGCAGGATGTGACGGACACACGAGGGAATGAGTTTGAAGAGTTTTGTCTAAAGAGAGAACTGTTGATGGGCATCTTCGAGAAGGGCTGGGAGAAGCCATCACCAATCCAAGAAGCTTCCATACCGATCGCACTCAGCGGCAAAGACGTCTTAGCGAGGGCAAAAAATGGAACCGGCAAAACAGGCGCTTACTGCATCCCAGTACTAGAACAGGTAACATTTACGTTTAGCCTGCTAGCTCATCAAACTAATGAGTAATATATATATTTTTTTTAATTATTAGTACTGCTATACTATTATTACCAGATGTTGGAATAGGTAGAGCTAATAATACCACTACATACATGAACTGGACTAACTCCAAGAGTATTTTAACTGTTTCACGCCGACAATATTACAAGTTTTCATGATGATTGTGTTTGGATTCCCCTTCACTTCAATTATAAGTGACATATCCTTTTCTGAGTGTCTTATCGCACAAAAATTGACGCGTTGCTCGAATGCAAGTGAACTCATACGAGGTGGAACGGTCGCAGGTGGATCCAAAGAAAGACGTGATACAAGCGTTGGTGGTGGTGCCTACGCGGGAGCTGGCTCTGCAGACGTCGCAGATCTGCATCGAGCTGGCCAAGCACACAGATATCCGCGTCATGGTCACAACGGGCGGCACCAACCTGCGCGAAGACATTATGCGTATATATCAAAACGGTTAGTTCTTTACACGTCACTTTTATTTAAATAAATAAAAAATATTCACATTTTTGTATATGAAGTAACGCTACACAATCGATGATAATACAGAGACAAACAACTATCGAATCTGAAGTCCGAAGCGAGTGGGGTTTGCCCCCTTATATATCCTTGATAATACAGTTTTTTTTTCATACTTTATATAATTTACTTTCTGTACAATGCCCACTCAAATCAGTGCTTTTTTAGAAATCTTGGTGAAGAGGTTGATTGGTGAAGGTCAGTAGAGCTTATGAAAACATAAAATAAAAAAGCACTTCCAACAAACAAACAAGTAAGTCCTCTACTTTTGTTTGTTGGACATGAATTTTTAATATTTGTTTTAGTTTTCTTAATCGAAGCCTCTCTAATAATAAAATATTTGTAAAATGTGATGTGCCCCGAAAAGTAATTATAAGTAAATGAAACCTATATGAATCATCAAGAATAAAAATACATCTATTTGAAT
>WYDE02201787.1:0-16228 GCA_009867175.2 Adela reaumurella
TAAAGGTTGACTGGAAGAGATTGCCTCCGGCAATAAGTCCGCCTCCTGCTAAGCAGAAAGTATATATTTATTTATTTATATCATCTTATGTCTTATGATCTCATAGAGTTCATAAGTTACTGGTCATTTATGCTATCGCATATTGATGCGAGGGTTCCGCTATCAATGCCCGGGGGAATTTTACCAGATTTTCCCTCAATCGTATCGCACGACCAACGTTTGTCACTTGATGAGCGTCAGTTTTGTCTTTTTTATGTGATTGCGCATTCGGGGTGGGCTCCGCTTCGCTAAGATGGTGATTTTCTTGTCTTGAAACATCTTTATTGTTCACTGGTTAAAGTTCCCTTACAAAAAAGACGATTCTGTTATATTTTTTAAATATTTTTCTCAAAATATTAAAAATACCCGGCATCTCGGTTTTCATAAAAAAATAATACCGAAAATACCGGTATTGGAAAAGGGGACCGGAATTGCGACCCCTACTATAAAGGTTGATTGGAAGAGGTTGCCTCCAGAAATGAGTTCACCTTCTGCTAAGCAGTCTAAAAGTCTATATTTATTTATTCTTCACTCTTATCTTTCAAAGATATACCACATATTTTTTTCATGACCGCTTTTCAACCTGCAAGGCAAGGTGTTGAACTCAGCACTCAATGGATTCACCGAACTTATCCGGGTCCATTGGCAGTAGAGAAGGGTTCTTCTTTTGTGTTGTTTCCGTTCGCCATACCATAGATTCAATGCCATACACAAGTGTACGCAGTGAATTGTGAAAAACCGTGAGAAGTTATTCCGCAAATAAATTTTTATTTGAAATGTAGATGAAATTTATTTAATTATCCTAGGTTTTTATAGTATTAAATTTCTCAAATTTTGTTTCTAGTGTAGAGACATTTACGACAAAAGTTACATGAAATGTGCAAACTTTACAACCTCATGCATAATTCTTGCAATAAACACTTTCAGTTTTCTAATTCTATTTCGTTCAAAATACTAATTTAAGAGTTTAAATACACACATTCCATACAGGAAAAAATAAGTTTAAACTAAAATAAGGGTAGGTAGCTTCTGTATAATATTTGGTATGAGTTTGATTTTCTGAAAGGTGGCTCATAACTATTTTGATTATATTTTGCCCATCGTCAAGATGTTCATAGCTTAAGAGGTCACAATAAATAAATTTTTCAGGAAAACCCAAATAAATGTGGTTGCCATACAAACTGTATTATTTATAATAAGAAATTCTCCATATAAAAATGTGTCTTTGAGTTTTTAGATATGAAGCGAGAAAGTTAGTGCGGTTTGAACTAACGTTTATTTAAAAATGGGTTGGCACTTTGCTGTGTCTATAGGCTAAAGTTGTAGGCGTCGATAACGTCTAGTGACGTCTATGAACATTGTAATTTGTCTTGTAAAGCCAAATTTACTTAGAATTTGGATCAATTCCAAAATTAGGGTGTGAGAAACTAAAGCATTTTATATAGAGTACAAGTGACGAAGCATTCTCTTAATGTGTCGTCAAGGTCTACCCACCTGTCATGTCAAAATGAGGGAATGTTGGAATAATGGTGATGGGTACCTAACGGTGGGATGGGTTTACGTTACCAATCGCGATCGTAACGTTCCCACCTGTTGCTTCCATTTTTAATGCAGTTTATAAATTTTCAGGATAAACAAGCCAAGTTACGCAAGTTCATCGCCGAGAAAGCGAAGAGTACAAAAGTGCACATCGCTAAACCACCACCAGAGAGACGCGAACGAGACAACCTGGAGCGTTCCCAAGCTGTCTACATAGCTGAACTAAGAGCTTCTGCCCAAAACATTGAAACACCACCAATGCTTAAATCTTGGGAACGAAAAATCACCACCCTCGTCCCACAGAATCTTAGAAACAGATCTCCATATCTATTCAGGAATATTTTTGAAGAGAGTAAAAAGGAATGGGACAAAAATCTGCATGATTTAGCATTGGTCAACATTATAAGAGAAGAACCGGGAGTAGATAGAGTGAGGTACCAAGAACCACCTTTTAAGTTCTTGGGACGAACTCCTAATTATGATAAAATGCTTAAGAATAGAAAAAAATTGCAGAGTACCTTACTTTTGCTGCATCCGTTTATGAGATTGATTCTTGAGACTGCAGATGAATATTTTCCTGAAACACTCATAGATCTCATTACTTATAGAAAACTGGGAGCAATGGATTTAAAGGAATTAAGCGACAAAGCCAAAGATGAACTCAAAAGAGGAGACTATCTCGTATCCAGTACATGGTATTCGAAGCCTACAGCTTGGTTGAAAAATCCTCGGTGCCTGAAAGGAATGACTGGCAAGAAAGTTAACACATTTATTCAGTGTGCCACTAAGGCAATATCCATGCAGATTCAAGAGTTAATGAGAAGATCAATAAACAGTGTTATAGACTGTATGTCTAACCTTGAAACCACACCTGTTATTAATCTCAGTCTCATGTTTGATGGAGAATTTATCTACACACCTTCAGTGCAAGAAGTATACAATACTTACCATGCTGTCTTAGATACAATAACAGGCATAGCACAAAGACTAATACCCCTTGAATACTATGCTAAGCTCTTCTTTGATCAAGATGCTATCCCGGTTATATATAATGAGTGGATGCTACAGGATGGACATAAGCAGTTACAGACAAACTTAGACAAAGTATTTGAACCAGTAAACATATATATAGCTGAACTGCAACAAAAGTACAACATGCTATACGGAAGTGGTGCGAAAGAAATCGTGCTAGAGTTTATCAAAGAGAATAAAGACTTTGAAGTAGCTTGTGAGAAAATAGAATATTTCCAAGATATTAGCTCTCACATTACAGGTTTGCTTGAAAATGCATATTTTGACGTGGCAACTGTCGATCAAACGGAAATGATTGAGGGCCTGAAGCGAAAAGCATTAGAATTTGTCAACGATATCATCAGTGGAATTGTATCTGACCATAAGATCGAGAACCTCGATATTTGTGAAGAATTTGAGGAAATCGCCGCTAAAGCTTTGAAAGAACCAGAAAGCTCAGAAGAACTAATGGAACAAGGAATATACATACTCCATGCAAAGACAGTGTTAGTTGAAGCATTGAAGGAAAGAATTGGTAACCAGATAGCTATTATAACTCGCCTCCTAGAAATGACAACTCTGGATGATCAACACGTAGCACTCAACACTCGTACTGTAAACTGGTTAAAAGAAATCAAACCAATATTTGAAAGAAATGCAGCGGCGTACGAAACTTTCAAGGCTGATATGGAAGAAACTCTGCAGCTGAAAACAGCCGCATTGAACAAGCAAGTAGCAGATTTGACTCCTTACTTACAGTTGCTTGAAAACATGAATGATATAAACAATACATTGGATTACTTGGAGTATCTCAGGAAACTCGTTCATCGCCTTAACGACTGTGATCTCCAAGTTGCGTGGATCAATAACGAGGAAAGAGTGTTTAAGTTTCCAATCTCAACATATGTTGACCTAGAAGAGTTGAAAGATTTCATTATACCATTTTACAACCTTGTTTACCTGACACATTGTTGGCGCCGTAGCTACTTTACCTGGATGGATGGAGTCTTCGACTATTTGGATGACTACCAAATAGAGCAGGATCACGAGTTCTACTACAAGGAGTTTCTAAAGATCAGTAAGGCTTATAAAGCAAAAATAAAACAACAGGTAGCTGAAGGCACAGAGAAAAAGTTTCAAGGATTAGTTGACGATCCCGACCCGAATATGGTTCCAGTGCCTATGAAGTTAGCCGCTCAAGCGATAGCAGAAATCAAGGATTGGAGGCCCAATGTGATGATGGCACATATCATGTGTAATCCAGCGCTGTTTCAAAGACACTGGGATGAAATGTCTCTGATTGCCGGGTTTGATTTAACACCTAATGCAGGTACCACATTAAGAAAAATAATAGATTACGATTTGTGGGAAAATATTGATCAATACGAAATTATTAGTGTCGGTGCAACAAAAGAATTGGCTTTAATTACCAATTTGAACAAGATGATGGCTGAATGGGTAGACATTTGCTTTAAAACAAGTGCTTATAAGGACTCTGGACTCTTCATTTTGTCCGGGTTGGACGATATTCAAACTGTACTAGACGACCACATAATAAAGACTTTGGGAATGAGAGGTTCAGCTTTCGTTAAACCATTTGAAACTCAAGTAAAGTCCTGGTACGAGAAAATAACACGTATAAATTCCACAATCGATGAATGGGGCAAGGTACAGAGTCAGTGGCTGTACTTATTGCCAATATTTTCTTCTAAGGACATTGTAGCTCAAATGCCAGAAGAGGGAGTAATGTTTGTGGAAGTAGATCAGATCTACAGAAGATACATGGCGGCTGTGGATAAAGATCCTCATGTATTGGATGTAGCCGGAGGACATGGAGTTTTAGAATCATTCAAAGTGGCTAGCAATCTCTTGGAGAAGATCAATGATGGAGTGAACAATTACTTGGAGAAAAAACGTCTTTACTTTCCTAGGTTCTTTTTCCTGTCTAACGATGAGATGCTTGAGATTCTATCAGAGACAAAGAATCCTTTGAAGGTACAACCTCACTTGAAAAAGTGTTTCGAAGGCATCAATAAGCTAGTATTTGATCCAAAGTTTAATATAAGTTCTATGATAAGCATGGAGGGCGAGCAGATTGAATTTCTTGAGACCATCAGCGTAGAAGCCGCAAGAGGGTCAGTCGAAAAGTGGTTAGTCCAAGTGGAAGAACAGATGTTAAAAGCAGTAAAAAGTGAAACTGAATTATCATACTACGATTACCCTACTCTCGATCGAGAAGACTGGATCCTGTCCTGGGAAGGGATGGTCGTTCTTGGCGTTTCACAGATCTATTGGGCAATGGATGTTCACAACTGTCTTCACACACACCAGATTACGGACTTAGCTGCCTTTCATAAATCTTTGAAGAAGCAACTCACTGACACTGTTGCTATAATCAGAAGGACTGACTTAACGAAACTGAATTCTATTACTGTAAAAGCCTTGATCGTAATTGATGTCCATGCTAAAGATGTCATCCAAGAGTTACTTGACAAAAACGTCACAGAAGAGACAGATTTCCAATGGCTTGCCCAGCTGCGATATTACTGGGAAGAAGAACGTGTTTTTGTGAAGATCATCAATGCAGTTGTGAATTACGCTTATGAGTACCTCGGAAACTCCGATCGATTAGTCATCACTCCACTAACAGACCGTTGCTACAGAACCCTAATAGGAGCCTATTATCTACACTTAAACGGAGCTCCAGAAGGGCCAGCAGGCACTGGTAAAACAGAAACTACAAAAGATTTAGCCAAAGCACTTGCAGTTCAGTGTGTAGTGTTCAACTGTTCAGATGGTTTAGATTACAAGGCTATGGGAAAGTTTTTCAAAGGTTTAGCTTCATGTGGGGCTTGGGTGTGCTTTGATGAGTTTAACAGAATTGAAGTAGAGGTGTTGTCAGTGATAGCACAACAGATTCTATGTATAGTGCAAGCCGTAAGACAACATGCGGAAACATTTCTTTTTGAAGGAACAACTTTGAAGTTAAACCCAGCTTGCTACGTCTGTATCACGATGAACCCTGGCTACGCTGGGCGTTCAGAATTGCCAGATAATTTGAAGGTCTTGTTTCGGACTGTTGCCATGATGGTTCCAGATTACGCTATGATCGGGGAAATTTCCTTGTACTCTTTTGGCTTTTTTGATGCTAGGAGTTTGTCTGTGAAAATTGTAACGACGTACAGGCTCTGCTCGGAACAACTCTCATCTCAGAATCATTATGATTATGGGATGCGTGCTGTTAAAACTGTTCTCTCAGCAGCTGGAAATTTGAAAAGAGCCTTCCCAAATGAAGACGAAAGCATCTTACTTCTCAGATCGATAACTGATGTTAATTTACCCAAATTTTTATCATTTGACGTTCCTCTCTTTGAGGGCATCATTTCAGACTTGTTCCCTGGCATTACACTTCCAAAACCTGATTATAACAACTTGGTCAAGGCCTGTGAAGATGTTTGTGAAAAGGAAAATCTTCAGCTGATGGATTGCTTCATGTTGAAAATAATCCAAACCTACGAAATGATGATCGTACGGCATGGCTACATGCTTGTCGGAGATCCATTTTCTGGAAAATCTTGCACCTTGAATGTCTTGGCACAAGCACTTACATTGATGGAGGAACGGAACCAACCTGACGGATGCGCGTCTATGTTCAAGGTTCTCAATCCAAAAGCGGTAACGATGGGGCAGTTGTATGGTGCCTTTGATCCCGTATCTTATGAGTGGACTGACGGGATTGTCGCTACAATGTTTCGCGAGTTCGCAACTGATGACTCACCTGTTCGAAAGTGGATAGTTTTTGATGGGCCAGTCGACGCTGTGTGGATTGAAAACATGAACACAGTATTAGATGACAACAAAAAGCTATGCCTTACTTCTGGTGAAGTTATGGCAATGAGCAACGTCATGTCAATGATTTTCGAAGTGAGTGACCTCTCTCAAGCTTCCCCTGCTACCGTGTCAAGATGCGGAATGATTTACATGGAATCCTCTTCTTTGGGTTTCAGACCATTTTATACATCCTGGATAAAGACTATAAATCCATACTGGCTAGAAGAAAATGAGGAGTTCATATTAGGGCTCTGTGATTGGCTGTTCGATCCGCTTGTGTACTATGTTAGAAAGAATTGTGTGCAACTTGTAACAGGTGGGGAAGTAAACCTGGTTGTTAGCACGATGCGACTCGTCGATATGCTAATGAATGCAGGAATTGAAGGGGAAGAAGATACAAAATTCACGAGGACGTGGATATGTGCTTCCTTTATGACTGCTCTTGTGTGGGGTATTGGCGGTATTCTGAACACAGACTCTCGTGAAAAATACGATGATTTGGTGAAGGCTTACATCAGGGGTGAGCACGGTATTCCTGATCATTTGGACAAGTTGGATGTTTCTGTTCCAACTGAGGGTATGATCATAGACCACTATTACATGTATAAAGGAAAGGGTTGCTGGAAAATGTGGGCTGAAGCTGTCAAACAAGCCCAAATGAAGGAACAGATCAACTTGCTGCAAACAGTCATACCCACCTTAGACTCTGAGAAATATATGTATCTTTTGCAATTGCACACAAAATATTCCATTCCTTTCCTTGTCATTGGACCGACAGGAACTGGAAAAAGTTTCTACATCCAAAACTTTATGATGAGTCTTGATATGGATAAATACACTCCTGGTTTTATTACATTTACAACTACTACATCAGCAAACCAAACACAAGAGTTGGTCATTTCCAAACTGTTCAAGAGGCGAAGAGGGATCTACGGCCCTAGAAAGGGGACTCAATCAATAATATTCATCGACGATATGAATATGCCAGCCAAGGAAGTATATGGGGCACAACCGGCTATTGAGCTACTCAGGTTATTCTTTGATCAAAGACATTGGTACGATTTAAGAACTACAGAGAAGTTGTACATTTTAGACACATTCTTCTTTGGTGCAATTGGTCCTGTAGGTGGGAGTCGTCAACTGATATACACCCGAATGTTACGTCACTTCAATATCTATTCTATCAATGAATTTTCTAAAGAAAGTATGGTTAAAATTTTCACTAATTTATTGCAGCTAGGCTGGCGCAGGAATGGTTTTGGCCAGGATGTTCAGCCTATTATCGTCAATATCATTGCAGCGACGATGGAAGTGTATGAAAATGCAATAGAAGGACTAAGGCCAACTCCCGCCAAGTCCCATTACATCTTTAATTTGAGAGATTTCTCCAGAGTCATACAAGGGTGTGCATTGCTGAGGAAAGAGTCAGCAGAGACCAAAAAAACTTTTACAAGAGTTTGGGTGCACGAAATCATGAGAGTTTTCTATGATCGCCTCGTGGATGATGTGGATAGAACTTGGTTTTATACGAGTCTACAAAAAGCCACCAGGGACTTTATGAAAGAAACTTTTGAATCAGCCTTGGATATCTATGTAGATGAGAAAGGGCAGGTGACACAGGATAATATTAAAAGGTTGATGTTCGGATGTTACTTAGACCTCGACAGCGCGGAAGGCGAAAGAAGGTATGATGAAATACCCAGTAAGGAAACATTTTTGAACATTGCATTAGCAAATCTTGTTGAGTATAATCAGATGCACAAAGCGAAAATGAA
Source organism: Adela reaumurella (assembly GCA_009867175.2). NCBI lineage: Eukaryota > Metazoa > Arthropoda > Insecta > Lepidoptera > Adelidae > Adela > Adela reaumurella. The sequence goes on from WYDE02201787.1 coordinate 8,196, forward strand.
CATAGTGTTGTTTGATTATGCTCTTGAGCACTTGTCCAAAATATGTCGGCTTCTCTCGATGCCTTCAGGGAATGCATTACTAGTTGGAGTGGGTGGTTCTGGAAGACAATCCTTGACTCGTCTGGCAGCGACCATATTGGGTCAGCCGATATTCCAACCAGAAATAACCAAAGCATACAGCATAAAAGATTGGCAAGACGACGTAAAGTTAGTTTTGAAAGAGTCTGGTGGACTAGCTAAAGACACAACATTTTTGTTTACTGAAAGTCAAATCAAAGAAGAAGTATTCATTCAAAACCTGGACAGCTTACTCAATTCGGGCGAAGTTCCAAATTTATATGGGCTAGATGAGAAGCAAGAAATAATTGAGTTAGTGAGGTTGGCAGCCCAAGGTGGAAACCGTAACCTGGATGTAAGTCCACTTCAAGTGATGTCATTTTTCGTAGGCCGATGTAAAGCTAAACTACACATTGTACTATGCTTTAGCCCAATAGGAACTGCCTTTCGCACCCGGCTGAGACTCTATCCATCTTTAGTCAACTGTTGTACGATTGACTGGTACGATAGTTGGCCAGAAGATGCTTTGGAAATGGTGGCCCACCACTACATGGGCAAAGTGAATGTTCCCGACAACGTGAAGGCATCAGCTGTGGTGGCTTGTAAACAATTTCACGTTGATGCTAGGGTCATATCAGACGAATTTTTTAAAAACTTTGGCAGAAAAACATACATAACATCCGCATCGTACTTAGATTTAATTAAATCGTTTACTACTTTGGTGAACCGAAAACAGAGAGAATTGAAAGCCGCTAAGCTTCGCTACACCAATGGTTTAGAAAAATTGTTTCAAGCTGCAGAAGCAGTGGGGATAATGCAGGAAGATCTCGAAGCTTTAAAACCTCAGTTGATCATCATGGCTGCTAAGTCTGCGAAAATGATGGAAGAAATAGCGAGAGAGACAGTAGAGGCAGATAAAGCCGCTGCTCAGGTTCGTGAAGATCAAAAAGTTGCCAATGTTCAGGCGGCTGCCGCTCAGGAACTGAAAACTGAATGTGAAGCAGACTTAGCACTAGCTTTGCCAATTCTAGAAGACGCGATTGCCGCTTTAGATACATTGAAGCCAGCTGACATCACATTGGTGAAATCTATGAAAAATCCACCAGCAGCAGTTAAGCTTGTTATGGCTGCTGTGTGTGTAATGAAAGGAATACCTCCTGACAAAATTCCTGATCCGGCTAATCCAGGTAAGAAAATTTTTGATTTTTGGGGTCCGAGCAAAAGAGTTTTGGGTGACATGCAATTCTTGGAAACCCTTCGTAGCTATGATAAAGACAACATTCCGGTAGCTACCATGGCTAAAATAAGGAAAGAATATCTGACTCATAAAGACTTTAAACCACACATAATCGCTAAAGCTTCTGCTGCAGCGGAGGGATTGTGCAAGTGGATCATTGCTATGGACATGTATGACGCTGTGGCAAAGGTTGTCGCGCCCAAAAAAGCAAAATTAGAAAAAGCTGAAAGAGAGTTTGCCGAAACTATGGCACTTCTTGAAGAAAAAATAGCAACCGTAGCTCGTTTAGAAAAGAAAGTGGCCGATTTGAACGAAGCCTTAGAGCAAGCTAACATAAAGAAGAAAGAACTGGAGGATGAAGTTCAAAACTGCATTGATAAGTTGTATAGAGCAGAGAAACTTATCGGTGGATTAGGAGGAGAGAAAGTTCGCTGGACGCAGGCTGCGGAAAACTTGCAGGAACTTTATGACAATTTGGCGGGTGATATACTGGCATCCTGTGGTATTATAGCTTATCTTTCACCATACACTTTACCTGTTAGAACTGCAGTTATCGAGAAATGGAGAGCTTTAGTGATAAAATTAAATATGCCACATTCAGACGTATTTGTTTTCAGCAAAATTCTAGGTACTGAAATAAAAATTCAGAATTGGTACATCGCCGGTCTACCGAGAGATATGTTCTCTACGGACAATGGAATAATTCAAGACAACTCCATGAGGTGGTCATTACTCGTGGATCCGCAAGGGCAAGCTAACAAATGGATAAAGGCCATGGAAAAATCAAATGACTTACAAGTCATGAAGTTTACTGATGGAAATTACATGAAAGTAATAGAAACATGTTTGGAGTATGGAAAACCAGCTCTAATTGAAACTATTTTGGATGATGTGGAAGCTCCTTTAGACCCAATCTTGATGAAAAACACTTATACTCAAGGTGGAAAAGAATTCATAGCTCTCGGAGAAAATGTTATTGAGTATCATCCTAATTTCAGACTTTACATGACGACCAAATTGAGAAATCCACATTATCTGCCCGAAGTGTTTAACAAAGTCACTTTAATTAATTTTGCGCTGACCAAAGACGGCTTGGAGGATCAGTTGCTAGGTATTGTTGTAGCAAAAGAAAGGCCAGATCTTCAAGAGAAACGGGAAAAGCTCATTATTCAGGGTGCTGCCAATCGAGCTGCTTTAAAACAGGTGGAAGATGACATTCTTCGTACACTTCAGGAAACAAAAGGAGATATTCTGGAAGATGAGTCTGCTGTTGAAGTTCTGGATTCATCTAAACTGCTGTCTATCGATATTATGAAAAAGCAAGAAGCCAGTTTGGAAACTGAGAAAATTATAGAAGAATTTAGATTGGGATATAGGCCTATCGCTTCCCATTCAGCCATTCTTTATTACTGCATCACTGAACTTCCAAACGTTGACCCTATGTACCAATACTCCTTGCCTTGGTTCATCAATCTGTACATAATGTCCATCGAAAATGCCAACAAATCCAACGATCTTGTGAAGCGATTGAAATTCCTCAAAGAAACTTTCACATACAATCTTTACAGTAATGTGTGTCGGTCACTATTTGATAAAGATAAGTTGATGTTTTCTTTCATTATGTGCTCAAAAATGATGCTCGCTACAGGGGAAATGGAACAGAATGAATTCGTATTTCTCATCACCGGCGGCATTGCTGTTGAAAATGTCCTGAAGAAACCTTGCGAATGGTTACCTGACAAGGGCTGGGATGAAATTTGTCGAATTGATGACTTGCCTGCTTATCGTGGTTTTCGCGAGCACTTTGTCCAGAATTTATCTGCCTGGAAGACAGTGTACGATGAATTAGAACCCCACAATAAAGAGCTTCCGAATCCTTGGGACAATTATCTCTCATCGTTTCAAAAGTTATTGGTGGTGAGAGTTCTAAGACCTGACAAGCTGACCATCGCCATTCATCAGTTCGTGGAGAAAAGTCTTGGGAAGAAATATGTGACACCTCCTCCATTTGATATTGCTAAATCTTTTGGAGATTCCAACTGTCTCATTCCACTAGTATTTATTTTATCTCCAGGGTCAGATCCCATGGGTGCATTGATACGGTACTGTGAACGCATGGGCTATTCCAACAAATTCAACTCTATATCTCTAGGTCAAGGACAAGGTCCAATAGCTAGAGCCATGATTGAGAAGGCTCAGCTGGAAGGCGGATGGGTGTGTCTACAGAACTGCCACTTAGCTGTCTCATGGATGGGTACTTTGGAGAAAATTGTTGAAAGCTTTGACCTTACCAACACTGATCTCAGCTTTAGACTTTGGTTAACGAGCTATCCTTCTGACAAATTCCCACAGTCTGTTCTTCAGGTCGGCGTCAAAATGACGAATGAGCCTCCCACAGGCCTGCAACACAATCTCAACCGCTCGTACATATCGGAACCTGTAAAAGATGCAGAATTCTTTGAGGGGTGCCCGGGAAAGGATAAACCATTCAGCAAACTTCTTTATGGCATCAGTTTCTTCCATGCAGTCATACAGGAAAGAAAAAAGTTTGGGCCACTGGGATGGAACATTCAGTATGGTTTCAACGACTCTGATTTCCAAATATCTGTAATGCAACTCCAGATGTTCCTGAATCAGTACGAGGAGATTCAATATGTCGCGATAAAGTATTTAACTGGTGAATGCAATTACGGCGGCCGAGTGACAGATGATTGGGACAGAAGACTCATAGTGACCATTCTTGATGGTTTTGTGAATGAGAAAGTAGTTTTCGATCCCGGGTACACTTTCGCTCCTGGCGGGCCACAATATGGGTTGCCTCGTCGGTGTGAGTATCAAGATTATCTAAAACATATCGAAACAGTGCCAGTTAACCCGCCGCCAGAAGTATTTGGTTTACACATGAATGCTGGTATCACAAGGGACTACGCTACCTCTATGGCACTCACTGCTTCCTTAGTTCTGGTGGAAGGTGCCGGTGGAGCGTCTGAAGGCGGAAATACTGAACTTCTTCTCACACAGATGGCGAGTGAAATTCTCTCCAAGATCCCCCCACTTTTTGACATTGAAGTGTGTCAAAAAAAATATCCAGTCGACTACAATGAGTCTATGAACACAGTTCTTATACAAGAAATGGAACGATTCAACAAGCTGGTTCGAGAGGTAACAGGCTCTCTGAGAGACTTGCAGAAGGCGGTAAAGGGTTTGATCGTAATGTCTCCAGCCTTGGACAATCAGGCAAATGCTATGCTCTTGGGGAGAATACCGGACAACTGGCGCAAAGTGTCATATCCTAGTCTTAAGCCGTTACCGAGTTATATCTCCGATTTAGTTGAACGCTTGATAATGTTGGGTAAATGGTACGAAAATGGAAAACCTTCCACATTCTGGCTGTCTGGATTCTTTTTCACGCAGGCCTTTCTGACTGGTGCAGTACAGAATTATGCCAGATTGAAGAAAATTCCCATAGATTTACTCGTGTTTGATTTCGAAGTGCGCAAAGTTGATTTCGAAAATACCCCAGCTGAACACGGTGTTTATGTCCAAGGATTATTCGTGGATGGGGGAAGGTGGGATCGAGAAAAAAATGTTATAGCTGAGCAATATCCCAAGATTCTAAATGATAATATGCCGGTTATATGGATGTATCCCGCTATGAAGAATGATTTCAGGGAAGGTGATCGTTACAAATGTCCCCTATACAAAACTCTTGAACGTAAAGGTGTCCTGGCAACCACAGGGCATTCTTCAAACTTCGTGCTTGCTTATTACTTACCTTCGGACCAGCCTCCCAGTCACTGGATCAAGAGAAGTGTTGCACTTCTCCTGCAGTTGGATAACTAGTTAGAAGACCGCTTTTTCTAGACATTATAAGAAAAGCATCTCTTGTCCTTCTTGTATTTGAATGGAATGAGGTAAGCATTCTTTGCTTGTGTCTAGAATTAGCGGTCAATATCCATATTACAGCTGTAGGTATGCAGCAGTAGGCAGGTTAGGTACCTATTAACTAGTACCTAGGTGTTGTGCTTAGATATTATTTTTTATATTATTGTTGAAGGTAAATTAATTGTCAAGTGTTATTTTGATGTATGTGGTACGTCAATAATATCTTCAGGCAATTTATCCCAGTTGTTGACGAATCTGTTTCATAAAAAATACTTTGTTATTCAACTATTAATTAGGGGTTTTTTTTTTGGGTCCTCCATACATTTAAAAAAATTAATTGCTCCGAGTAGTGAGGATCCAATTGTTTTTTCTATTCCAAAGATGTATAGGCCATTTACACAAATTTAATTGCCAGCTGTAAATGTATATGTAAATAAGATTATAAATTTTCTGGAAGTATACAAACTAAGCATTTCACGACTTTACATTACACTTTACAACATGAATATCAGTCTTATTCATTTAGCCTTCGACGAATAATCTGTGGCTGGAGCGTCCTATACAAATGGTCTGACAGAAATGGAGAAATTCCATTCAAACCAATATAAAACAAATCTATCAATTAAATATTAATATATATAACACATATATGCCTTTCTGCTTAGCAGAAGGTTTGCCTGAGGCGACATCTTCCAGCCACTCTTTCACCATTATAGAATTGAACTTAACCAAATTACATACATTTACAGTTGTAGTAAATGAGTTTTGGCTATATAAGTTTCACAGTTTGGCTAAAAGTTTTGCAGGTTTGGCTACAAGTTTGACAGTTTACCTACAAGTTTGACAAGTTTAGTTATAAATTTAAGAGTTTAGGCTATATATTCATGTGTTTATCAAAACCAAACAATGAGCAATTTTGTAGAAGTGATAAGGTTCTTCAGGCTTTCGGTTGCTCTTAGGAATGACCAATAAACTGACGACCAATATGTATTTTAAAGTTACTATGGGGTTGGCATAGTCGGGCGGGACCGGCTAAGCCCCAAACAAAAATTTGGAAAAAAAGGGGATACACATACTTACCTGGGAAAACTAAGGTTATGTTTAAGCACCGCACTGAATGTAGGATGGTTGAAATGGCTATTTAAATAATATGTGTTTTCCGTCTAGTTCAGTGTAACAGGATTGAAAAAGGGAAGTACCCTGTTATGGCATCATACTCCGTAAGGAATGAGGTGACTTAGGCTCGCATCATGTTCACTATGTGTGACATAAAAATAATTATTACTCTAAATATTTTATTTTTATAATTATTTTTTTAATAATAATATTATATTTAAGTTTTAGTTCAATAAATTTATTTATATTTTATTTATTTATATTAGGTGAGGTGAGAGATTAAATAACCAACCAACCATGATGAAATAACGTTTAAAAAAAGATTTTTTTCGTGTATAAACTGAAATTTATTGTACAACTGAGTGCCTGATTCGGTCACGGTTTCCGCCGACATCGAGCGGCGACGCTCTTTTCCTTAGCTTTTTAATCGCGACGGCTTCGTAACGTCTGCTATGAAATGTTACGTTTTATATTCTAACTGGCCAGCATTTTAAAAAGTGGAAAATGGCTCACTTCACGGTGCGGGTACCGGGCGAGGCGGGAAGGGAAGGCGGGTTTCTTAGGCGCCTTGCAACGATCTTGTTTTAATTTATTAAATATATGTTTAGTTGGACACTCTTGAATTTTACATGCGAGACTGAACTGGCCTACTACCGGCGTAATATCACTCGCGTGAGTGAAGAGATTTCAGCCAATCGTATGCGTTAACGCACTCGAGATCACTCGACACCGCCAGTCTGATTGGTTGAAATTGTGGCGATGTCTCTTCACTCGCTCATGTGATAATAGCACGGTAGACCCCCGAATTTAAGAATGAAACATGTAAACTTTTATACATAAACTATAATAAAACAAAAGATATTAATAGTATCACTTTTATTTTGATGTTAATGCGTCATTTATCCTTACTCAAAACTAATGGCCGATTGCACCAAAATCAAATTAAGAGCTAATTATAATTAGAATGCTTAATAGTTGGTTGGTGCAATGGGCCCTAGATGTAATTAGCGGTAAATTAAGTATTAAGCATTAGTATGGATAATTGACTGCTAAATACAATTAGAGTTTAATGTGTTTTGTGATCTAGTTATTGTAGTGCTCCGCGTGTAGGTAGCTCGTAGAGATCACTGTTGGTCTTGTTGAATAAGGTTGCGTCTTTTGCTTTCTGCTTCGAAGAGATTTTTCCTCAGTAGCAATAAGACGGCTGCGTTGCGTTTCTATATAAAACATAGACTGTAGGTACAGTAATGTTATATATAGCTACAAACAATAATATTATAAGGACATAATCTACGGCGTTCCAATCTATGCACGGAGGGTCCTAGAGGGGCATTCCACGGATTCCATTAGCGAACAAAGTCACTGGTTCGTTCACTACAATGAAGACTGTAACCATAAAAGACGAGGCGGACACAGTACCAACATGCATAACCTGTCTTCTCTGTCGCAGTCATTTTGTCTGTGCCGCGCCGCCCGCACGCGTTCTTAAGAGGACTGCGACCACCTGCACATAACCTACCCCCACCATATATCTTAGTATTTTAATTGTCGGTCATTGTGCTGAAAAATATTTTGCACAAGCACGTGAATACGTAGTACACGTGCTTGTGCAAATCATTTTTCAGCACAATGACGACAATTAAAAAGTTACAATTTTTATGTTGTGAAGTAACGCTGCAGTCGATGCACCAGATAAATTAACTCAGAAAAATACAAAGAAAAATATCTGTTCAACATG
>WYDE02201788.1:0-10171 GCA_009867175.2 Adela reaumurella
CTTACAGAGAGTGAATAAATACATGGGATCTAATGAAAAACCAAACAAGGCAGGCTAATAATTACTTAATAGAGAATATTTCGTAATAGAGAATTTCGATATAGGAGGGAGTGTTGACTGTATTTCACGTCAAAACACCGTTATCCGTGCATGGCCCAGCCCACCTATCAGCCACAATAAATAATGTACCTACTATAAAACTCGCCTAAATATTTCATCTACATACCTAATAAGAAAAGTACATTATATTAATGTTTTCGGTTGACGCGGTATGAGAGAGCGACTTACTTTAAGAAACGTACATTTATCAGAATGAAGCCTTCTTTAGGTATCAGTCAAGCAAGACATCAGTTGCTGTAGGTAGGTGCCTATCGATACTGGTCCACCCACACTTATGTATGAGTCAGGCTGTCAGGTTCGAACACCCACGCACGCAGCACGCATGCGCCATGCCAGCGACAACCTTGTTTGGTCTTCTCGCTCAGCAGCTCTTGTATCCTGATCCTGCCGGATCGTGTAAGGAGTAAGGACTTAGAAAGGTGATTGCGTGTGACTTTCACGTAGGTATCGAAGCTAACGAAAGTTAACGCTTTGATAATTTAATCTGGCTCTTCTCGCGGCTACTTTGTCGGATTGTTTCGACGTTTCGAACGGAGCGTCCTATTTATGGTCAAGAATGAATCAGGAATCAGCAACTGCAATAAAAGTGTTAGTCGAAAAACTATTACACCAACAAGCCACGCGAGGTCGGCGCTGCCGCGGGTCTGCGCCGATGACCTACTATACGATAGAGTACCGCCAGCTTGACCGCCTTCCGCTACCCTGGCCGTGCTCGCAATGAGCTCGGTCATTCATTAGACATATGCAGATGGGGTCCGCAGAAGTCGACGTCGACTCTCTCGTGAGTGCAGGCCCCGCCTAACCCGAGGGAAAGGCAGGGTCTGACCCTTCTGTGTCCTAGTGCTTGTCCTCTTGTTGGGTCGCGACGTCTACGCCGGGGTGGAGGCTCGGGTCGGCGGAGCTAGAAGCAAATGTGACTGCGGCTGCTGCTGCTTGAAGTTTCTCTAGGGCCTCGGCTGCTAGGTTCTTCAAGAAGTCTGAAAACGAGTCCCTAGGATCCGATGGTGAAGGTGCTGGAACTGTAGGCTGGCTTCATCCAGGGTCCGCTGGTGCTGAACTCGCTGGAGTGATGGTGATGGAAGTTTTCTCCGCCGGTTTGGAGCCGGAGGAGGGGAACTCGAACGGATGGGCCTATTTATGGTCGCGGAGACGTCCGCTAGCTATGTAGGTAGGAGCTCGGTCGGACGCTGAGCTCGTAGCGAGCAGACGTCTAATTGCTACCATATTTAAAGTAATGAGCTGATTTTGTTCATATAACTACGATCATCACATCATACATAACCGAGATATTAACCCATATTATTTTTGAATCAAGTTTGTTTAAAATCTGTTGAGAAATGCGCCCTCCAGCGTGTACTCAATATCCCAACCATGTAGGTACCTACCTATCCCATACGAGATATATTCGGTATCTACATCCTATATGTACCAACGAGCATATAATAATAATTATTTAGCCTTGATTGTTGCCTATATACTGAGATATTGTGCAATTTTACCGTGGTCCAGATTCTGTAGGATATAGTTAGGTAGGTAGGTACTAGCACAGTTTATTTATATCATAGATTACTAATCTTATATTTCCTTTTCTTATGCTGTGGCACTAGGCTGCGTTCAGTAGACCAGGATCACTATAATATGCATTAGAATCATAAGCTAAATAAATTGTCATGTGCTTATTGCAGAGATGTGTAAACGTACGTACCTAGTGTATTAGTAATCTATGGTAATATTTAAGTCTATGGCTTACTAAACGCAGCGTGCGTGAGGCAGCCCTGTCTGATCAACTCTATCAAACTTTCGCCAGGTATCGCTTTTGGTTCATTATTTACGATTTTACTAATTTCAACTGCTAATGGGCGGGGCTTGTAAAACAAACTTACATAATAAATAATAAAATTGTCGACCTCTTTTAATTTTAAATCTGGAATGCTTTCTATGGTTACAAACACCTTTGAATAACCATAGAGGTACCATTCCCAACACTGTGCAATCTGTCAATATTTTTTCTGTATTGTAGTTTATAAATTACGCCAAACCGAAATATCGTGTAAATGTGTATTTATTAAAAAAAAATTATTAACCACGAGTTGGTGGGATATTATAAAGTTAATAGGTAATATGTTTTATTGAAATATTTAAAACTATCATACAATAAATAATCAATGACGCTGTTAATAATAAATAATAAGAGTGGGAGAGGGTGTGCAGGGTGGGAGGTTGGAGGGGGGAGGGGAGGGGATGTTAGACTGAGGCAGATGTGCGACCGACCGGGACCGGGCGGGACCCCTGCCCGCCCTGCCTGCCTGACACTCGCCCTGCCTGCCTGACACTCGCCCTCACAAAATGGGGGTTGACGTTGGGGTTGGGGGAAACTTTTTGATAAACCCAAAGTAGGTACGTAACATCGAATTACCTAGGTACCTAGCTAGCTTATTCGATGGTAGGTAGGTAGGCAGGTAAGTAATTAGGTCGCACACAAGTTCACACAACACAACTTATATATAACTTACCAGTCGTTGATTGAAGTTGAGTAGACAGAAGAGGTACCTACCTAGGTAGGCAGGCGCCAGGCAGGCAAGGCATTCTTAGAATGTAGATAATAACTAAATAGGACTTGCTTGCGTGTACTGTACGTAGATACCTAACTACCTACTTACTTCAATGTACCTACCTAAATTTATTTCTTATTCTAAATAACTGGTTCTAATGGCAATGGCATTATACGATTTTTTATACGTAGGTACCTACCTACTCGCGATGCGACAAAAGAAAAGGCCGAAATCATTTTACCGCATTCAATACCCAGGTAAAACTCTACATAAATTCAAGGTCGCGGTTATTCGATCGAGCGAGGACGCGACGACGACGACGCACGCGAAGGGGGAGTGTGGCGTGGCGTGGCGGCGCGGGGCGAGGTAGCCCCTGCCTCTGCCGCGCTTCTCCGCTCACCCCGCGCGGGGTAATCGGCCGCGCCAGTCAGTCGGCCATCTTGCCTCTTCGTGCGAGTTCTGTCTCCGTTTCGTTCAATAGTGCAATTCAAATGGCGTCCACGTCGAAGAAACGGAAGATACAATCCGATTCCGAGGACAGTGAGCCGGAAACTGATCAGTCCTCGGACGAGAGTGATTCCGACGGCGATATAGACGCTTCCACCTTCTGCGAGACAGTTTTAGAAGAAGAGGAAGACATTTGGGAAGAATACCAAGATCTGAGGGATATCAGATTCTCGGATACGCCTGGGCTCCTGGTATCACCGCCTGGTAAGGGAGAACCGGTCGATTATTTCAATCTTCTAGTAGACGACGATTTGTTGCGTTTTGTGTGCGTCCAGACGAATAAAGCAGCCGTGGAAACAATGTGCCAGCCCGGAGTCACTCAGCATTCGAGGATCACTCACTGGAAAGAACTGAAAGTGGAAGAACTAAAAATATTCATCGGTATTGTTCTTCACACTGGCACAATACAACTTCACCGCTTGAACGATTATTGGAGGGTCGACAGACTGTTCAACGTGGCTTGCTTCAGGCAGAATATGTCCAGGAATCGATTCTTGATCATTCTAAAGTGCCTCAGCTTCTCGAAAGATACGTCGAATCATTACACGAAAGTGCAACCGCTTTTAGAGCATTACAACAAGAAGATAACCTCGATTTACACCCCCGGAAGGCATTTGACCCTCGACGAACCTATGATTTTGTGGAGAGGAAAGTTGTTCACACACCAGCACTTCATCAAGAAGAACAAGTACGCCATGAAGATCTACACTCTCACGGAGCCGGACGGTTTCGTCCTTAAATGTCACGTGCATCATGGAATTGTGGATAATCAGGATGTAGCAATAAAGATGCTCTACGAAAGATTAGATCGCGGCCATTCCGTTTGTCTTGACAAATGTTTCACCAGCATCGACTTGATGAGGAACCTTCTAGAGCGAAACACCTACAGCACAGGATTGTTGAGCCCTAAAAACCCCAAGAACGCTAAAATCCCATCAAAACTTCTTCAAACACAACTGAAGAGAGGCGAAAACATGTCCTTGTTCAACGACGGTCTCCACGTTGGAAAATGGAATAGAAAGAAAAACGTATTCTACGTCACCAGCGAATACGAAAATACTTGCATAACCACTTATAATAGGAGGAATGAGGAGAAAGAAAAGCCCACAGCGATCGCTAAAAACCAGCACTATATGACCGGGGTAGATCGCCAAGAACAGCTCACATCCCACTATCCCTGCAGCAAGAAACTTCTGCGATACACAAAGAAGATATTCCTCCACTTTCTTCAAGTGTGTCTCTTTACTTCGCACAAACTGTACAACCGGGGTTCTGGTAACATGAAATGGTACGAGTTTCGGCTCTCTGTGATAGGGCAGTTGATGCATAAGATCCAATTTGAGCTGAAAAATCCCCTGCCCACTGTGCACAAGCTCATTAAAATAGAAGAGACGATGGAGGAACGGAAGCAGCTCGCTTCTGGAGAGTACAGCGTTAAGGTTCGGCTGAAGAGAAAGGAGTGCAGGCACTGCAAGAATAACAAAAGAAGGAGACAGACGACGTATCACTGCTTGCTGTGTCCGGGGTTTCCAGGACTCTGTCCGCAGTGCTTCGCAGATTATCACGAGGAAGATGACAAAAATGATGAGAAGTCTGGAAGCATTGACTAAAATCTGTACCTAGCTGTGCGTCACTAAAAACTCTCAGTAGTTAGTTACCATAGTCGATTGTAGTACCTACTTACTTATTAATAAATAAAAATAAAATAATAAACTATTGTGTTGATGTGTGTTGGAAAAATCGTATTAATTGGCGCCCTCTTTTATAAAATAGAATACAATAATTTTCATGGAATGCTGCCATCTATTGTTGAATAGCGATATTTTGCTGTAGTAAGCCATGAAAGTCATAACTTAAATTAGCACCATCTATGATTATGTACCTGTACTAAATCCTACCGCCATCTATACTTAATTCGAGTAACCATTGCAGAGTGATACAAACTTTATGTCAAGCAAGAGCCTCAGATATTTACGCTAATCGATCATAGATGGCGGTAGGAATATTTGAAAATGGTTCTATGACATAATTTTACTTGGATTACTCAATTGCAGATGGCACTAACATTATTTTAATAGTAATCCAAGAACGATGTGTTTATAATGATATAAACGATATTCTAGTGAAAAGGTTGGTACTCGGGGCATCAAACAGTAACCGCGGATGCGTACCAATCGGTCCTGAAATCTACAGAACCGGTAAACTCTGGAATGTCAGGTCCGGGTGGCGAAGTTGGTATCGCAGTGGCAGCTAAGGCCAAAGGTCCCGGGTTCAAACCCCGGTTCGGACGTTTTCCTTTATATTTCTTCCGTATTTTTCTGATTAAGAAACTCTGGAATGCTCTCCCTGCCCACATATTTCCCTGAATGTACAGTCTAGAGTCCTTTAAGAGGGGCGTGAATAGGCACTTGTCAGGCCGGCATGGCATTCGCAACTCCCGCTAAAAACATAATGTCCATGCATGGGCGTCGTTAGTCACCTTCTGGGTGGCTCGGCGCCAATGTCTCGCTCACATTAAAAAAAAAACTTGTATTTTATCTAATTCTGATATTTTGTTTCATTCAACGTGATTCAACCAACGACCGTCTTTGCATAGAACATAGAAATTTTACCAATCCACATTTTATCCAAATATAATTTAATACGTTGGTACCTACCTATAATTTTATCGACACAAAATAAACTGTGCTTCATGCATTGAATATTTCGCTAAGAAGAATCGTCGGATGTCATTCGTTAGATGTCTTGTATGGAGATTGGAGACAGGAATGCTCGCTGCTGGTGGAGACTTCTATTTCAGGAAAATGACATTCCAGAAGCAGAGACCAAGTAGCTACATATTTGTATCTCTGAATATAGGTTCCTACAGACGCGTGAAAAAATGTCGAAGCGGCGAGCATATGAGAACGACTTCTTTTTAGGTTTTTGTTCTCTGCTGAACATTCCGTGCACCCTGCAACATCCTGTTTGTAACCTAATCTACCTAGGTACTTGTAAAATCCATTTTGCCAAAAATTACGAAAAATACTCCTCCCTCCCTACACTCTTATAATATAAATATGAAATAATTTTAAATGTTGATAAATGTCTTGGATATTCCTGTAGACCGGACAATCTCGTACCAAAATGTCAACGTTCCATTTTTTTATTTTATATTATCATCAGTGTGTCAGACTGGCCTAGCGGGCAAGAGCACGCCTCTAAAGCGGGAGGTGCGGGTTCTATCTCAATATTTATAACTTTCGAATTTGGCCGCTGACACTCCGGTGAAGGAAAATAAAGTGAGGAAAAACACTTTCAAGCCGGTTGGTCACCGTGGAAGTGCATGACTAAAATTCTCTCATATCATGTAAAATGAGTTTAAATGAGAGAGGCTGTACCCAGCAGCGGGGCGAATAAAATGGCTGCAAAAGAAGATATTTTCATCATCCCATCATGGTTGGCTCTCACCTCTTTATGTCACACATCGTGAACCGTAATGCGAGCTTCAATCGCTACGGAGTACTTTTTTATTAGTCCCGGCTACATTGAACTAAACGGAAAACACGTAAGTACGTGTTTAGTTAGTACTTAGCCGTTTCAACCATGCAACGTTCAGTGTGGTGGTACCGACCCGGTCGGGTAAACCGTAGCACCTAGTTCGGTGCGAGGAAAGATCTCCTCACCGTGTTTTCCTTCACCGGAGGATCTTCGCACTCGAGTTTATGTTACGCCGGTAGCGTCCGTGCTTCCAGTAATCGTTGTGTGACGTGTGAAAAATTATTCATACTTCATTTTTTTTTATTAAAAGCGTGATACATGGCGCGCGCCACACTAACGCAGAGGAGAAGCCCTACGAGCCCAAGCACGGGTATTCTTTTACATTTACGGGGGCTGCGAATACCATGTCACATTTAAATTGTGTTTGAAGGACCCCATTGCTGGGATTGCATGCTGGGGGCATTGGCTTAAATTAAGATGTAGAAAAGAGCGCATTCCACAAGTTGGAAACCTTGTAAAAAAAGATATATAAAATGGATTTATCCTTAGTGAGAAGAGTGTGGATGAATCATTAACCTGTTTCGCGTGGAGCGATGATAGAACGGGGATGGTGAGATCGCGTCTTGCAGCTACTTGGAACACTCTCCGTGGTACAGGCGATTAAACGCACACAAGTGTCCGACGCCCCTGCGGAGTTGTAGGATTTTAAGATCTGTATATAGTTATTTTAAACTTTACACGGAGCGACAAAATGAATATAACAACACAAAATAAAATATCGTTCGTTTAAAATCAGGGTAGACGCGACAGTTGATGGGCTCTTCGTCACTCGTCGGCCACTTAGAGTTATTACGGGGGAGGGAGAGGGAGGACCTGTTCCACTGATATTAGGTTTTACTACTGCTCCTAGACTTCCCGTCTCATCTAGGGTTGTCATGTCAGCGATGCGTTAGAGACTACTGTTTTAATTTCAATAGGTATTTATTTTTAAAATTGTACCTCGGACAGCCGCGCCGGTCCGATCGTGCACTGCGCTGTCTTTGATATGGGAAGTCATGGGTTTAAACCTTGTAAGGCACGTGTGTTTCTTTCTTTATCGGACATTTAAATGTGTGGCAAATCCTCAAGGATTATTTTACTTTAATCAAAAGGCAATTTTATTAATTTTACTAACTCAATATTTACAATGGCACTCGGATCATTTAAATATTTTAGCATTTCCTTTACTCGGAAATGGAATAAACTGAATACGAAATAATTTTGTACATACATTTTCTGTTTTTGAACGTACCCTACAAAACGAACGTCTCATGCCCGAAAACACAGGTGCAAACCTCTTGTCAACTGCTGGGCACAGGCCTCTCTCATGGAGAAGATTACACTTCCGCGGTAGCCTCGGCTTGAAAATGAATTTATTCACAGTGTTTTCCTTTACCGAAGTAGCACAAATTCTAGAGTTATAAATATTGTGCTCTCAATGGAGATCGGAACCGGGAGGCCTCTTGACAGACGTGTTCTCGCGCCACCGACTAATCTGATACAGCGTATAGCACAGACTAGCCTAATTCCTCCTCTTAATACTTACAAAATTGAATTTAGTTACGCATTCAAATGAAAACTGTTGTGAAAGCTGTTTTTGTTTCAAACATATTTTTCAAATCATGTTTTCTATACATCCTAGAAGTAGATATAATAAAATAAGTAATAAATACTACGACGGCTGACGGTTGGCAACCCTGGATGCGCACGAGTCGCTGCGACGCGCGCGCGGGACACGCATGACAGTCACAGTACAGTGGCGCAGGCGACTTTGGCAGAGCGCCAACAACTGGGACGTTGACCCCAGAGTGTCTCGCTCGAAGCAGACTGCTGCCGTCATTCATTTTACGGATGCATCATCGTGAGAAGACAGCCGTTTGAGCATACGTGTCCTACACTCAGTTCTGTTTAGCCGGATGAAATAAAAAAAAAACGGATTCTGTCATGGTTTACTTACACACTAGTGGCTCTGTGCTCTTTTCATTATTTCCCACGTACCACACTCCCGTCCCGCCCGTCCCCTTGAAGTTTATCGGATGAAAAAGTTTTTTGGACAAATAATTTGAGTCTTAGTAAGGGTATAAAAATGTTTTGTGACAATTTTAACATTTTTCAAAATGGCTGAAATATTATATCTTTTACGTTTTCAAACCCAACGGCATTTTGAAAAATTTACAAAACAATGAATCGAAAGAAAATCCATATAATTGTCGAATCTGCTCACAACATTTCACGAGAATCGGTTGAGAAATAAGACCTGTAGCTAGGAGAACAGTCGGACATCCGCCGGACAGACATAAGGAAGTGTTTTTTCAATTACAGACATTTATTTGACTAAAATTTTTGTATTATTTTCTGTATCGACAATATATAAAAAAATTTTTTTTTTCATATTATACAAACATGTGTCATGCATGTCATGTATCTTATTGTACTTTTCGGCTTTATTGTATATGTAGTACATATATGAGTACAATATAACTCTGTGTAGTTACATCGTGTATGGAAATAGGGGCGAAGTGACGAAATGGCTCAATTCAATATTTTTTATTTCTGAATTTTGAACTAGACGACGACTAAGTTGGATTGAACATTTTTATGAAAGTATGTACGCGAGTATGACTCATACATAGTTTACATGTTGATATGCAAAAAGTCATAACAGCGACATTACTTTTTATATTTGTAATATTTCTATAGCGCAATGTTAAATTATAAAAATGTATAAGTTATATCAAGGTCTTCATTTTTCTTTTGGGAAGATTTTCAGATTCAACTAACAGCTTTTGAGATAGCAGTGTTGCCATTTATGACCGCAACGGCTCCCTGTTGCCAGACCGATTTATTCTTGATGCCGAAATAATTAGGAACACTACCGGCGTAATCATTTTCATTACAAAATCACGTGTTTTTTTCACTGTCTCCCAGTCTAGATGGTCTAGGAAAACCTGGAGAGAATGGGTGATGAGAGAATGGGTGATGAGAGAATGGGTGATGAGAGAATGGGTGATGAGAGAATGACCAAACAAATATGTGAAGCGAACGTGGAAGGCAGGGTCGAACGGGGCTGCCCTAAGCTAAAAACGATGACCAAATAGGAAACCTTTTACGAAAGAGGCAAGTCGCATCATATGTGCGCCCGAAACCCGCGCGCATATATGATGCGATGTATGCCGATGGATGAAGCAAAGGACGTATGTCAGGAGCGTGATAGATAAATGATGCTCAATTGTTTCTGCCTACCCCTCCGAGGAAGAGGAGTGATAGTATGTATGATGGTATCTACATAAAAACATGTGTACAAACAATTAAAACGGCACTTGCTAGTCGCAAACGAAATGGGAGAGTAAATGTTCTTATTAGCTGCGATATTAAAGCAAAATGAAAATAATAATGTGGTACGCTACGTGGGTGTTACTTTTGCATTGCGGGGTCGTTTTGACTCTTATCATCTTACCTCCGCCAGTTTGTAG
>WYDE02201799.1:0-10171 GCA_009867175.2 Adela reaumurella
AAAGATAATATTTGTATTGACAAAAAAAAAACAAAAAGTTATCACTTAAAAAATTCAAAATAAATTCAAAATTTTGGGATATGTTTCTAATTTTACAATCCTTATAGGATAAATTATCGATAAAAAAATTAACTCGCTGTTATGATTTTGTACGTGATCACCATTTTGACTTTGATATTCTTGGTTAAAATAAAGCGAACTTTTTTTTAACCTATCTCATCCAGGATATGCGTTAGTATTTCTTTTTATTTACGAAATGTGCACATAATTGGTTCTCGGGATCACTGGTCCTAGACCCATCATGTTGATACTTAAAATAAATGGCTCGTCGTTCTACCCACATGTCATGTCAAAATTAGGGAATGCTTGAATAATAGTGGCGGAACGGGTCTACGCTACCGATCGCTATCGTAAAGTTTCCAGTTGTTATTTGGATATTCGTTTCTTGGGTATACATCAGAATAATTATAATAGAGTTAAATAGCACGTGTTGTCCGTCCAGTTCAACGTAGCCAGCAGAACCAACTATCTATAACCGAAGTTTCATAATATCATGACACATAAGTTAGTAAAGTAAAAGTAAAAAAAATATTTATTACTTAAAGTTATGTAGGATAAGATAGTTATGAGTCACTTTACATCATCATCATCAGCGTTTAACCGTTCACTGCTGGACACATGCCTCTCTAATTTGTTTCCAACTCACCCGGCATTCGGCAGCACGAATCGTTTGTCCGTAACGTACCGGACTGCGTCATCCCACTTGGCTGGCGTTCTCACCACACTTGTCTTACCTGTCCGTGGTCGCCAGTGTAGGACGCGCGGCTCCAATGGCTGTCATCCCTGCGGATCACGTGTCCAACCCACGTGATTTGAGCTTTGCCCCCCGGAGTGCAGTATCTACTACTTTGGTGCGTCATCGAATTTCTTCGTTTCGCAAGTCTCGTAGCAATATTCCAAGCATGGTTCGCTCCATGGCTCGCTGAGCGACACGGAGCTTTTGGACTATGCCGGTTTATGCCCAGGTTTCACATCCGTACTTCATGCATGACCGGGAAAATGCACTGGTCGTAATGTCCTGACCTGACTGATCTTGAGATTTTGCGGCAGTAGGTACAGATCACTTCACATAAAGCAGAAGCAAGTCTTTCTAGGTATTAAAACATATGTATTCATAATAATGTGTACGAGGTGAAAGGTTCAGGTTGAAACTCACTTCGTACAGCGTAAAGTCACCTTGCTGTTCCGTCGTGTGAGAACACTAATTAAGTATGTATTGTCACATGCGCGGATTCAGTAACTGGATATGGTTTATTGTTTATTATATGTTCATCATGCATAGGCAGTACACTGCAATCAGATTCGTCGCATTTTAACATTCAACCAGTTCGATTTTACAGCGAAGAATAATCTGGCAAGAAACTTTGCTAGAATTTTGTCAACGTCCACTTATTCTAAATTTAAAAAATATTTGCTACTGCGTACACACATACAGATTACCATGGTATCCTACTTTTCCTTCGTTATCCTTCCACAGACAGCACACTAGGTACACAATCAATGTCAAATACAGTAATTAATGACGAAATTACGTAATTAGTTTTTATATACCTACTATAACTACCATGTTGGCAATTAGAGCAGGCTAGTCTCATCAAACAGCACCCGTTCACTAGCATCGCGCAGGGGGCAGCCATCGCCTCCATGAATCATATTTTAGGGAGAGAGACAACCCGAACCAAGCGTCACCGTAAGCAAAAACCTTAAAGCAGTGAACATGAATATATTTTAGAAATATTTAGTTTCAACACTACTGCCTCGGTCACAAACTATTACAGTGTACTGATTAATTACTTACGTAAACTCTAACATGACTACGCCATCTTAGTAAGTATAATACGGTGTTAGTGCCATCGTCAAATTATTCTTAGGAATAATTTTCACAGATTTTGTTTTTCACAGGAACTTCCGCTGACATTCAGTCAGTGCGATGGTACCAATCCGGGCGGGTTAAACTCTTCCTCCCATTAAGGAGAAGAACCTACATTTTAAGCGGAATACGAACCACCGGCAAAAGCAAGGTCGATTCGACGGAGTTGACGGTCAAGCGGTCAATGCGCTTAATTTCGGTAAGCGAATGCCTAGAGTTGAGAAGCTACCTAGGGCGAGTAGAGCTACCGAAGCTGAATCTTAAGTATTACGCTACTTGTCATTAGATAAGTTTCTACTAACTAGATAAGCATTTTTCATTTTTGTAGTAATTTTATTGATCCAAATGCTGGGTACAGGCTGTTCTCACTGATATGGCTGGATTTAGTTATATACATTTCCTTGGTCGGTTGGAAGTGAGTTTCCTCTTCCGGAGTCTCAGCAGACATGTAGCAAAATTATAAATAGGTATTTG
The DNA here is from genome assembly GCA_009867175.2 of Adela reaumurella. Taxonomy (NCBI): domain Eukaryota; kingdom Metazoa; phylum Arthropoda; class Insecta; order Lepidoptera; family Adelidae; genus Adela; species Adela reaumurella. Next base: position 2,405 of record WYDE02201799.1, read on the forward strand.
CACTCAATGGGGATGGAACCCGGACCAGACCTACCGCTTCAGAAGTGTTATCTTGTCTGCTTGACAAGCAGAAAATCCATCTACAATATGAACAGTCCGCGCGCAATCTGAGTGCAATCGCGTGACCGGGATTTCTTACAAATTCAGTAAACAACCGATGACACAATTTATTTCGAAATTTTCCTAAACACTTCTCAGTAAGTATTTCGCTTATTTACTTCAGTAGCCGATCTCAGCACATATTTACAATGCTTTTTACACGGTATCTCGGACGCCCGAATGAACTCATGCGTACTGATGCCAGTGGCGCTAACAATTTAAAAATGCAATACTATCAGCGTTTGCCGGAACCGCTACATATTTAGAATACACTTATATGTATAATCAATTATGCATAGGTACATCTATTATGTATAATCGACAGCCACAAGTTATTCAGATATGGAAACACGTTTAATAATGGTGGGGCAATTTTGCTATTGAGAAAGGTTTTGCCCCCCTCTGGATACGCGATTGCTTGTCTTGTAGGTAGCCTAGGCCGCTGTAGGCAGGTAGGTATTGTTCTGTTTTTGCTAATTATGTGGGTGACCTGAGGTACGACCTTGCTGAGAAGTACATTCCATTCTCCTGAATGCCCATGGTATAAGTATTGGTGGCGCGTCGCGTCAAGTCGGCAAGCGTCGTCGGCGGGGTGTGGGGCTGTGTTGTATGTAACTGGCCTGCTACCGGCGTAATATCATTCGAGTGAGTGAAGAGATTTCAGCCAATCGTATGCGTTAACGCACTCGAGATCACGCGACACCGCCCCAGTCTGATTGGTTGAAATCGTGGCGAAGTGTCTTCACTCGCTCATGTGATAATAGCACTTTAGACCCCCTGGCCTACTACCGGCGTAATATCACTCGAGTGAGTGAAGAGATTTCAGCCAATCGTATGCTTTAACGCACTCGATATCACTCGACACCGCCCCAGTCTGATTGGTTGAAATCGTGGCGATGTCTCTTCACTCGCTCATGTCATAATAGCACGGTAGGTAGACCCCCTGGTCGTACGTAGAAGTACAACTCTGGCTCTGGTGCTCTAGCTAGCCTAATAAAAAGCATGTCGGTCGCACACGAACAATACAACACTACTCGAAAGCACTTAGTCCTTTTTCTCGAGAACGTATGATCAGGTTCCCATGCAACTTGGCTAGTGTATGTATGTAGGTGTAGTGTGGATAGTAAGTGTTTGTTCGACAGCGCTGTAAAATGCAGAAGACGATGTACGATCATAAACATGCATTTAGAAGCTATTCTCACTTTATGTCAGCTGCTCTCATTCTTGCAGGGCAATTCTACAATCTCAGTTAAGTACATTTTAAAGAGGCATCCGTCATCGTCGTCGTCGGCTGGCCCATTTTTACGTGCCTATACACGTAGGTACAGTCCTATCGTCAGAAAGCTTTACACCGAAATGGAGCAATTTAGAAATCTTTTTCTGTCACCCTGATGCAGATCATAAAAGAGACTTCGGAATTGTGCCTCTTTTCAGTGTAATGCTTTGAAAATACACGTGTGTACCCTACGCCAGGGGTGGCCAACCGGTCGATCGCCAGCATATATCTATACCACCATATACCATGTATCTATAAACATATATATTTTCTATCTATTATAATTTACAACTTATGTATTACAAACTAAAAAGATACATAAAAACTCCCTTTGAAAATATTTGAGATTTCTCTAAATTCGCTACAGCCCGGTGTAGATGATAGATGGAATAATTAATTTTGTAAAAGACACACATGACGTGATTCATTCACTGACAGACAACGCATAGGCTAAACCGGTGGGTCTAGCTAGAGAAACATGAAACTTTGTCGCAGTAACGTGGGTGAGCGCCAAGAAAGAATTTATTGATACCTATATTTAACGCAGGTGAAACCGTGGGCAACAGGAAATGTCGAAAAGAACTAACTAAGCTTAGGGCTTCCTCGAGAGACATAAATGCTAGGGCTTCTTCATTGGTGTGAGTGGCGGCGGGGATTTCACAGTGCAGGGTTATGAAGGGGTGATGGGTGCAAGCCACAAGGCAAGGGGTGTCAGTGACATGGGGTTGCGGGATATGGGAACTAGTTGTCCTACTGGACAACAGATGGCGCTTCTTTATTTTAATCATTTTGCCATGTTTCTATTCTACTACTATAATGTTTTGTGGTGACATAGCGAGCGGCATAGCATTGCCTATAACATGCTTTATGTCACCCACATTGTGTTCGTGCGTGGCCTCCATACGAGCAGTCGACAGTTTTCGTAGGTGAGCAAACGTGACATATCACACCACACCACATAAGCAGAATATTGGAAAGCGGAATAGGCCCGCGAAAACAGTACGTGCATGGTAGTTATTTTTGTAACTATATTGTTCATACCTACGTATGTACCTATATTATAGCAACCTGCACAAACTGACACTGGTGAGGGTTTCTCACGGACATCCTATGAAACTCGCTGAGGGATTTTCTCCGGGTCACTGTACCTACCTACCTATTCACAGCTTTGGTTGGTTTGTATATGGATATAGGTACCTACCTAAAGTCAATTTTTTTTCCAAGACGAACTACAGTGACGTTTGCAGCGTTGAAACTTTCACGCAAATTTTAAATAGTCATGTTGGATGTTGTCGATAATTTGTCGGGCGAGAACATCACGGAATACCTACCCGCAAGTGTAAAAAGCTCCGCGAGTCACTCGCCCGAGTACCTCGCGTTTTCTTTCCCTAGTCTCTGGCTTTACCACAGATTCCGGGAGTAGGTATTTAAAAAAGTGAATAAAAAAGTTAAAAAAAATGATTAAATTGTTTTTTTTTTGTTTTAATAATCGCTTTGTTGTGAATATCACCTGCCTTCTCTAACAAGGCCAACCCTACTAAGCCCCATTTCATGGTACGGCTTACCTAATAATGACAGATTGGACCTGCTGGGCGTGGAACTAACCAAAGATGTAGGATTTAGGAGCTTTAAGAGTCTAAAGCTAACTTTGCCTCAAATAAATTGGGAGTCCTTTACCGCAGCAGGCGATTCTTCTCACCGGCACAACTCCTTATGCTTTACAAAGCGCAAGTCGCCCAATGATGCGGAGTATTGCAGTGATCTGTGGGAAGGATGACGCCTTTATTTATTTGGGTCTTTGGACTCTATCCAGCGCCGCGCCATCCGTCTAATTGGTGATCCAAAGTGCACGGAGGGACTTGAATCATTGCACCACAGGCGAACAATCGGTTCCCTTAGTTAGTCTGTTTTAAAGGTACTACCATATTTATCTATTTGATAGTTTAGAGTTATTTTTGTTCGCTTGGTTTTAACTAAATAAATGTTTTATTGTATCGCGATGCAGTTATCACAAACAGTTCAGTGTCGTCCTTAAAGTGCACTCATCAAATTCCATTACGATGGCACAACAAAAAGTGGGCAAGTGTGACCATCATGCACTCTAAACATGCTGGCGGAGCCGCCGGCACATCTACTAATATTATAAAGAAGTTGGTCGATATAATCTAAGTAAGCGTGAGGTAGGTAGTCTGTATTGGATTGCGGAACGTGCGGAGAGAACGGCCGCTGCTGTGACCTTCAACTTTACAACTCCACGACACAGCATCCGCAACCCCACATTCAGATCACTATCGCCGCGCCGACGACGCACGTAGCGACGTGCTAGTCTATTCGATTATGTTATGGAATTCTTGTGTTTTGTCAAATCATTTACATCGACATGCAATGCACCTGACAGGATTTCCGAAAACCGGATTTTTTTTTAAGAAAAGGCAACATCATATGGTGTACGCCCAACTAACGCAGAGGAGTGGCCTGACGTGGCATTCGAATAATTATATGGGCTGCGAATACTATGTCGGCCGATGGTGGAACACTCTCCGTGATACAGACGATAGCACACGCACGAAGTTGCAGGAATTGCCAAGTTGCTAGATAACTCGGGATCGTTAACGAGGAGAATAGAGTGGCGCTGAACCGAGTCTAGGGAGCCAAGAATGTGCTTCGCGGATCCCACAAAAAGAAGTGAGCACTGAACAAGCATTCCACAGACAAACGAATCTGCACATAAAAGCAGAAATTTGTGGTTTGGCGTGATAATGACGCACCATGTTGAGAAAAGCCAGCATCTTAGAGGCTAAGCTTTCTCCTCGATGTCGCGTGCGAAGTTGAGGTCGCGTGTCAGTTCGACCCCGGGGATCCCAAGAATACGTTGATACTCTTTGACTTTAAAAGTAGGTAAGTACATGGTTCCTTGGAAGTAAGGGGGCCCCGCGGTGAACGCTTCGCTTCGCACTGAACACACGCCTCTGGTGATGCTGGCGTCGCGGGCAAAACAAAACTATTGCAAAGAAGGTCAAACAAACCAACGAGAAAACAAATCAATAAACCTACCAACGAACACATTTTCTCATTTTATAAAATTAAGTACTACTTATAATATGACATTATATTCTAACTCTTTCAATGGCTTTTATTCCATAAGACTTTATAATAGCAGTTTTTCTTGATGAATCAGTAAGACCAAGGCAGTACCTAAGTATGGCAGTGTCATTTTGTAACATTGAACCTTTCTTTATTTCGTCTCTATATGGTGGTCTGCCGTGTAGGAGCTGGTTTCGTGAATTTGAGGCTGCAGAGAAGCTGGGTTTGACCTTGTTCATCTCAAATCATCAGGTCCACAAAACAACTCCTCAGAAGCGCGTCGTTGAACCAAGTACCGAGCCCAGATGGTGAAAGTTCAATTGATCCGAGGGGCATTTCAGGTTTTATAAGCAGTTCATTCGACTTTCGACACTTGTTTTAAGGGCCACAGTTTTCGAAAGGCTCGATGTATGACTCTCTGGTATCTCTTTTAGTCGGAAGAACTAACTTTAGGCTGCTATGGCTCACCTCGCCTCGCTGTATCATTTCTAGTTTTCATTATCTAAGCATGCTAGACACACAATTTACTACGTAAGGATGCATCCATACGAACTAAATAAATGGCACCACACCACATAAGTGCTGCCAAAATGCTCACGCTCTTTTAACCACTGATCGTTGCTTTTAACACCACTTGCACGACGATCTTCTTTCTAGTTTAGCTAACTAGGCTGCCTTGCGTAGCACGCAGTACCAAGAGATGGCGCTGCTCGTAATCGAGTCCGAAAGGGCCAACGAAATTGTATGAAACACCATATCCACACATTTACAGATCGCTGGTTAGAGTACATACTTTCGTGAGACAACTTTTAGTAATACACTCCCCCCCCCCCCCTCCCCCCTAACCCGTGGTGATCCAAATATAACATAATTTTCGAGTGGTACCTTTTTCCAACGGAGCTTCATCAAATTCATACTAACAAGCAGTCCATACCGTTTGTGATAGATACTCTTATGACGACTCTTTCCAAGTTTTTATTCTCAAACAAAAACCTAACACAGCATAAATCTACTAACCATAGTTAATTTTAGTACAACAAATGCAATCATATAGTTTCTGTATTTAAGATATTCTGAAAGACTCTCACTGACTGACCACGCGATTAATGACATGTCATCCCGGTGTTTCTTTGTCTTCCTTTTTCGCAGCAAACATGAATTTTGAACGATTCAGCCGTTGGCGATTTACTTAAAATATTTATAATGTAAGAGTAAGTATCAATGAATGAACTATAATCTTATAATAGCATCTACTTAGAAAGGACGTCAGATGCAGCTATCGGCTGACATTCCTTTGTTAGTTCAAAAGCTGAACCTATCATCCCATCAGTGGACTTTAAATAAGATCACTGCGCAATAGTCATACTCCAATAGGTACTCATAGTATTAACATAACCCATTCTATTGTTGTCGTGTATTAGTATAGCATTAGTAGCAAGTAGGGCATCCAATATCGGAAGCTTTTCAACTCCAGAAGGTCCATTATCTAAGCCTTTTATGGTACAATTTCATCGTTACATTTAACTAACCGCAATTTATGCGGTTTCGATAAAATCTTATCAACAAAAAGCTTAGATAATGGCTATAATGACCTACTTGCGATATTTTGCCAATCAACTTTACTCCGGGATCAATGGAAAATATATTGTAAAAAAAAATCGGCTATTCGCTAACTTCAATCCTCCAACCAAGCATACACCTTAGTTCCATCCAATGAGGAGACTCCTGAACTAGGAGGTTACAACATTCATTGTTGGGAAAGCACTCACTCATCCGAGGAAAACGCCACCGGCGACTCCTGCTGGCTCGACGATATTTGATGACACTGAATACATACAGGCTCTGCTACCGGCAACAGACGTGGACCTATCATCTGTGGGACAGCCCGCGGAAGACCTGATCATATTCACCTCAGGGAGACATGACATGTTCTGACATGGGTGGCTACATCACTAGAATGCAACAGTTTCGCCAAGTGATGTCAGCCCCATACGACTTGATTAGGTAGTTGCCATGTCAGCGCTTCCTCCTAATCCAGGGATATCCAACTTTATTGTGTAGTGAGCCAAATTAATTATTTTAGTTAATATAGCGGGCCAGAGTAGCAAACGCTTCATAGCAGATCTAGAGCGTGGATTTTTTTTAAGGCGGGGACATGTTAACATTACACACAACAAATCCATGGTCTAGAAGGCAGCGCGCGCCGTCGCCAAATCCGCCATAATCTTGTGAAACACTCTTTTGTAGTCGACAGAAAAGTTCTCCGGACTACACGATTCTCTAAATCGGTCGCACTACAAAGGTGTGGACCGGCGAACAATTTTCTTTATTCCTACAATCCACGGACCCCAAGAAACAATAGTCTGCCTTCACACCGAACTGGCAGGCAGCTTAGGGGTGAATCGAAGGAGTAAGCAAAAATCATTACTCCCGTACTCGCGGGCCGGATGTGAAGTCTTGGCGGGCCGTAGTGTGGCCCGCGGGCCATATGTTGGACAGCCCTGCCCTAAATGCACCGGCTAAAATAAACTTAACGGAGACACGAAATATTTTTCATAGCCGCTTTTATTGTTACTGTTTTTTACTGTCTACTATTGTTTAAGACATTTATATGCAACTCTACACCACAGTACATTTACAAATTATCTTTCATGTTCGACAGATATAGGCATAAATAATTCTCTTGTTTGAAATAATCGAATGATAAGGTCGCAGCGCAGGCCATGTCTACTCTACTTGCTACAGTGTAAGTAAGTACCTACCCACCATGTTACAACAGCGCGTCTCGCAACGACCATCGCTAGCACCGCGCCGCGCCAGGACGGCCCGTGCCATATCACGACTTGCTCTCATTTACCAGCCAGCAGGCAGCCAGGATACTTAGAAGGCGCCTCGGGCCTCGATAGCTCTCTAACTGGGAAGTGAACCGCCTGAGGAATGAGGTAAGCCTGCGCGGGGGGATGATCTGGTGGGAGTGGAAGAAGTAGGGCGTGCGGGGAACAGCTATGGTGAGGTGGTTATTGAAGAGATTCGACCTCAACGTTTCACTTCTGTTACACTCCTCACCACGCGTAGCACACTGGGAATACGTCCGTTTATTTAGCGGTCTAAGGTGTGGATGGATGGAGTAAGCGCTTCCAGCATTTCCTTTTTCTTCCCGACAGCCACAACTCTTGAGTAGGTACATTTATTTGCGATGTGTTTCCTGCAGTGGTTCAAAAACAGCGTAAAAAATTAAATTATTAAAAAAAACAAAAAACCCGACTGCTTAAAAAAATATCAACTAAAAAGCGAAAAACAAGCTCTAT
>WYDE02201810.1:0-10170 GCA_009867175.2 Adela reaumurella
CTGGCATGGCGCCTCGCTGAGCGTGGTTTCGTGAGGAGTGGTGTCATTGGCTGTGTCCGATCTTCTTTTGAAGTTTTCGGCACAGCCACCCATGCTAGTTGTCTTTAAAAAAAAAGGTTATAAGATTTACAAATGTTATAAATCAGTGGAAGACCCTATTACAACTGTGTCGCCTTCTCTGTCGAGACTTTAAGTCGAGTAAATAAAGAATCCTGATTGCATAACAAACACTTTGTCGAATAATTTTTATTGGGATAATATTATTATTTTCTTATACGTCAGTGCCGGTTTGGTATTTATCGGAGTTCGTCCAGGGAAAATATAATAAGCAGCCAGGTTCAAGTTTCACTTGCACACCGAGGGTTCCGTACCTTACTCCCCTTCCCTCATCCGGGATTTCCACATTTCGCAGTTCACGTGATTACTTGCGTACTTGCGTTACGTACTTTACGTATCCACGCGATGTTATAATAGGGTAACACCTGGTAAGCGAAGCGAGCAAAAAATTATTTTGTGTTTTTTTAAATAATACCTAAGTACTGGAAAAACATAAATAAATAAATAAAATATTAACTTTTCTGCTTAGCAGAAGGCGGACTTATTGCCGGAGGTAATCACTTCCAGTAAATTTTTATACGCTACAGCATATTCCTATTGTTATTGTATAGGTTTACTCACGGTGTTTTCCTTTTCCAGGACCTATTGGCACACAAATTTTAACCCACATTTTATAAATCGAAAAAGTTGTGAGTAGTCTCGTATTTTTCCTCAATGGTAGCATCGAACTCATGAGCTCTCGAGTAAGAGGCGTGAGCTTACCAACCAGGCTACTCCACAACCCTGAACTTGCATTGAAGTCGTAGAACATATTGGAAAATGCAAATACCTTCCATGCGTAATAAATTTTTTGCGTATAAAATAATAAAATAAATAAATATACACTTTTCTGATTTGCAGATGGCGGACATATTGCTTTAGGCAATCTCTTCCAGTCAACCTTTATACACTAGATATAACACATTCGTATTGTTAGTGTATGTATAGGTTTCCTCACGATGTTTTCCTTCACCGGGTTGCGTTGTAATTTTGCTCAGAAATTTTAACCGAGATTTTAAAATCCGGAAAAATTCTGCGCATACCAGGTATCGAACCCACGACCTCTCGAGTAAGAGGTACGTATACAACTAAAAACTCTGCAAATACATGAAAACAAATATTGTTTCTTTTCTCTTAGTCACTAACAACTAAATTGGCACAAGAAAAAAAAAGAGAAAAAAGGACACAATAGAGGCAGCCTTTGCCGCTACATACACAACACCCACTCGTCTCCGAGTTGGTTTGGGCGGCGCGCTTGCTCCAAAACGCACAAGAATACAATAACACTATTAAAGTTCACAAACAACTAAAATCCTACTACGCACTCGGAGAAAAATCGGGGTGGGTAGTATCGCTACACTACGCTATTTTTTAGCGTGAACACATTTTCACGTAAATTTTTTGGATTTAAGACCATCTCAATGTCTAATCGACGAAGCACAAATAACTCGGGTAACCCTTTCCGATGCGGAGTTATGACTAATGTTTTTGTCGCGTAAAACTCATTTCGATTCTCTTTTTTCGACCAGCTCGATCAATGACGTAAGCGCACGATATCCTAAGAGCACTAACAGGCAACGTCCCATCGTTTATTTTTAGAATATATAAAACACAACCTTGGAGTCACGAGATATAGTAACATTTTCGACGACATATAAGCGCCACATCAGCGGCTTACGCTATGATTCAGGCGCGACCTCAGTATAGATGCCTTCTGGAGGGTCTAGTGTACGGGAGTCTTTTTAAACGCGTTTTCACGTTAAAACGTTTCATGCCTACCCTTCCGGGGAAGAGGTGTGATGGTATATGTGTGTACGTTTTAAATACAAAGTTCTAATGCTAAGACGTATATAAAGTCTTACGATTGAAACAACGAAAACTTAAGCGCGTCATTGATGAGATTATATGTATATTCGTTATAGTATTATTATTACGTAATATATGGGACGGGTTAAGAATAAAAACTCTCGCCGAATCCTTTCTTCTCGAATTCTTTTCTTCTTTCTCGAAAATTCTTAAATCTAAGCACAAGTGTGTCAGATTGGCCGAGCGGGCAAGAGTACGCTTCTCAAGCGGGAGGCGTAGGATCGATACCCACTGGGAGCACAATATTTACTTTAGAATTTGTGCTAAATAGCTGCTGATGAAGGAAAACATCGTGAGGCAACCCACTTCCAAGCCGGTTGGACACCGTGGAAGTGTATGACTAAAATCCTCTCATATCCTGTAAATGAGAGAGGCTTGTACCCAGCAGTGGGGAGAATAAAAGAAGAGAAGAAGAAGAAGCACTGTAGCACCTTCGATGTACACCATTATTAATTTTTTAATATAATAAAAATACATAAAAGATCCTTCTCCTAGCGGCAGGCAAACGGGGAATTGACAATGAAAGAGAAAACAAGCGGAATGATTTTTCGTGCTGATAGCTTAATTGGAAGAGCATTGAGGGCTATATTCAAGGATGCGGGTGCGAGTCCCGCAACCTTGGATCGTTATTTTTCTTTGTATTATTAAACTTTAATTAATTTGGTGAATAGATTCTGCAGCTTACTTGTGAAATATAATATCTATAAAAATATAAGTACAGTAGAGCTTCGATTATCCGAACTAATTGGGGGACATGGGTGTTCGGAAAATTGATTTTTCGGATAATTGACCTCTATACTTCTTTGAATAAATAACTTTGTAATGTATACACATTGACATATTTCTGTGTTTAATAATGAAGATTTATTACGTTAAAATACATATTATGTATGAGAGCTATTATAAAAGGGCGAGTATTTGCTAGCGTGAATTGCCAAAACGGGTGGAGCAAACCTCTCGAGCTGTTGCTACGGAGCGACGCACGCGCCGCTAACTCAGCTTTAAGGCTGTTCGGATAAGCGGTCGTTCGGAAGACCGACGTTCGGATAATCGACGCTCTACTGTACAGTTAAAAGAAATACGTCTGAATTTATATCACGAGACTTCGCAATTAGTTCATTACATACTAAACAAAAGAACGCGTTATGAACGCATGAACTAATAAAGAATAGAAGCGCTGGTCTGCTCCTTAGCGAGTAGGCTGAGTTGAGAGAGAGGCCGAGTCCGAGTGCGTCCGTTATTTCTTCAGGATAATAATAAAAATCCCACTACAAAGCCAGCAGACTGTAAAACCGGCTTGCAATAGAGGCATGTAGGTGTCATTCACCTTGCCAATAATATATTATATGAGACACCTGTGTATCCATCCGTGGTCACTTCAGTCACATGTTCCGACAGGAATCTTCTATTCAATAAACATATTTAGACTTGTAAACATTTATTATAATAAAAAATGTAAAAAAAAATTAATGTAATGGTGTAAAAAATAGATAAATAAATAAATAAAAAATAAATAAAGAAAGACTTCGTATTTGTACTTTGATACAATACATAAGTGCATGAGCCCAAACTCGTTGATATAACGTTAAATTTACGGGGTAAGCTGAGGAACCATTGTGATGCTTTTTCGAAATAGAAATTTCAACACAAATTGTGACCACCACGTTTGGCAACGTATTGAACAGCATATATACAATCGGCCAACGGCAAACAGACACGATGGCAGTGATGTAAGTATGACCTTATTGACTGGTTGTGCAAGTTGTCCTTATCACTTATTCGCCTCTTACGACATGCGGGTGCAATGGCATTATTGAAAAAGTCATAGTACTGCGGAATAAGGATAATCTTTAATTAATAACAATTTACATACATACATAGCATCGCGCCTGTTTCTCAGTGGGGTAGGCAGAGACAACGGATCTCCACATGCCACGACCCTGACACATCTCTGCCGCTTCTTTCACTCTCATAATATTCTTCATACATGCTCGTTGGTTACGGGTACTACACACTTGCCCCTTTTGGAGCACATGCTCGATGTGTTCAAGGTACGTGCGTCTAGGGCGACTCTTCCCGACTGTTCCAATGACATTTGCTCCGAAAATGTCTTTCGGTAAATTTTTATAATCTATTCTTCTAATATTACTGAACCCCGAAGCATTCCTTTCTCAATCGTTGTCAGTAATTATAATTTAGTAACAATAATTCTTTAATATTCCATGCCAACCGGCTTAGAAGTGGGTTTCCTCGCGATTTTTTCCTTCACCGGAGTGTCAACGGCCATTTAGCACAAATTCTAAAGTTATAAATATTGTGCCCCCAGTGTTTATCGAACACGCACCTCCCGCTTGAGAGGCGTGCTCTTGCCCGCTCGGCCAATCTGACACTCCTCAGATAGTCTAACTAAATCTGACTATATCAGCGTACGACTAAAATCATCTCATTTCATGTAAATGAGAGAGGTCTGTACCCAGCAGTGGGGCGAATAATATGGCTGCGAAAGAAGAATTCTTTATAACAATTTAAATACGTATATATTTCTATTTCAGAATATACGACAGTGCTGTCATGAATGACGTACCGATGTGAGACGTGGGCACTAACAAAATGGGTTAGCCCATTAGTTACGTAGACAAGGTGCGAAACGAAGAAATCCTCCGAAACACCAAAGTATTAAATATTGTACACCGGGTGGCATATCTAAATGCAGTGGACCGCAGGGATGACGGCCGTTGGAGCACGCGCGTCCTACACTGGCGATCTTATACCTACCGTTATCGAAGTGTGGTAAGACCACCCGCCAGGTGGGACGACGACATACAGTACGTCCGACATCCATCCAATCCATGGATTCGTGCTGCCAAATGCCGGGAGGGTTGGAAACTAATTGGAGAGGCGTATGTCCAGCAGTGGACGGTGAAACGCTGATGATGATGATAACTATATTTCTATTTCATTGGGGTATAAACTGGGACGATAAAGAAAAACCCCGTGAGGAAACTATAGCACTATCGAAACGACGCAAACAAGTATTATTTTGTGTTCATAAATGAAATAGGTTGAGATAAAGGCATTCACGCATTCTGAACATAACATACCTCAATGAGTAATGGTACATTTTGACCTGAATTTGATGTCTTTGTGGGAGCGACTGGAGGACACATTGGTGTGTAGGTAGGTGCCATGTCAGTGCTTCCCTCAATTCCAGCCGGCTACACTCAACTGGACGGAAAACACGAACTGTGTTTCATAGCTGCTTCGACCGACCTTCATTCAGTGCGGTGGTACCAACCCGGTGGGTTTAACACTACCACCATGCAAGGAGAGGGAAGGCACCCAGAGTTTAACGTGGAATCCGAACCACGACCAGCGTCAACTGTCAAGCGGTCACCCATCCAAGATTTGACCGCGCTTAACTTCGGTAATCGCATACTGAATATCGCAACCACTGAGCCAACGACGCTGACGCATTACATACATATAAAAAAGGTGCCTCACGAAAATTATGTATGCACTTTAAGAGGCCTAAGAGTTAAAGAATCGTGAGACCTATGAGAGACAACGAGGCAATAGCCTTAAAGATCCTGTGCATACTATTGTCCCCAACGAATGTTGTATCTTGAGACCTTCGAAAATATGGCCTTTAGAAAAGTATAAACCGTAAATATGGTGCCGGCGGCGCGGTGGCGTGACAGGTGCCCCATTTTATCGTTAGATCATGCCTGTTAAGTAACCATCAGATATGGCATCGGATGGAACTGCTCCAAAAGCTGAGTTTCACTACTTTCCTAGTGACTGCATGAAATAGTCACAGTCATTTAAGTATATGAGTCTTTGCTATTGCTAATCATTGTGAGTTGGAATTTTGTGTAGTTGTTGTTGGTACTTAGGTGATTGTTTCTGATGCAGCAACTTTTGCCTGCTACTTCGTCCTCGTGCACTACAATGCATTCCAAGCCGCGGATAAAAGCTAGTCTGTTATAAAATATTGATTTTTTTTATGGAGACCGACACCGATTGCTACACCTTATGCACCACTTTCTGGTGCCAGTGATGTCAGCCTACACCTTGGTGAATTAGGAGGTGTCATTGCCAGCGCTTCCTTCAAATCGGGCCTTTCGTCCGCCTTATAGCTGGCATGGCGCCTCGCTGAGCGTGGTTTCGTGAGGAGTGGTGTCATTTGCTGTGTCCGATCTTCTTTTGAAGTTTCGGGCTCAGCCACCCATGCTAGTTGTCTATAAAAAAAAAGGTAGTTTTTAACTTATACAGGTGTTTTTAACTGTATGCAGGTGTTTTAAATTGTATACATGTCGTTTTTAACTGTGTACAGGTGTATATTCTTAGGAATTGAAGATATCGTGAAAAATTCCACATTTTATGAAATGAAATGCGCTAGGTTAGGTTAGGTTATGGAAATGATGATAATTTCATAAATATGGTGACCGTCATCACCATATTAACAGGTTAGGTTAGGTTACGTGAGGTTAGGTTAGGATACGTAAGGTTAGGTTGGGTTATGTTGCTAGCAAAAAATATGTCTATTTCATCTAACGCTCTTACAAAAGAGAGAACAGGGTGTACCTCTTTGTTAATTGTGAGAAATCCTGAGAAGTTATTCAGGAAATTAATTTGTATTTTAAATGTATATTAAATATTCTATGTACCGATAGTATTACATTTCTCAAATTTAGTTTCTAGTGTAGAGATATTTATGTCACTAATACCTGAAATGTGCTAACTTTAGTGTCTCATAATTCTTACAGTAAACACATTTTCAGTTTTCTAATTCTATAGGTTCTAATTCTTTAGTAATTGGTCTCGTAAAGCCAAATTGATTTAGACTTTGGATCAACTCCACAAAATGAGGGTGTGAGGAACTGAGGCTTTTTGTATGGAGTACGAGTGACGAAGCGTCTTCTAATGTTTCAGACTCAGAAGCGCCTGCGACGGCATTCCTCTCCGGTCGACTGTCGCGAGCGTTGGAGCACAGCGAGGGTCGCTGGGCTTCCACCAGGCTGAACTGGGCAGTGCAGAGCGCGGCGGCGGACTTCCTGCACCTCATGCTCGTCTGCATGCGGTGGCTGGCGCCTAGATCCGCCAGGTACGCTTCACCATACATGCATACGCAGATTAGATTTGCTTGGAGTACTGCGCAGCCAAATACACAACTTGCGCCGTTGGACTCGATACAGCGTCGCGCCGTGCGACGCTGTATCGAGTGGAAAACCCCGAAGTGTCCCGCGATCTGGAACCACTACTACTCCGTAGGTATGTCGGCTCCCTAAGTGTGCTCTATCGCTTATACCATGGAAAGTGCTCGGAGGAGCTGTTTGACGCGATCCCGCCGTCCCCTTTCCACCTCCGTATTTATTGGTCCATCGTGCTGAGTTGAGGTTCGACGAAAGCTAGTACTCGTTCACCGTTCTGTCGGTCGTTGGCGTCGTAACCTGCTTAGGTCTCTTGTGACAGGGTCAATTGCATCTGGAACAACACCTCCCTTCCATTGGTGAATTTTTGGACACTTATGCAGCATGCCTTGCGCGCTAGCTACATTCAATGTTCACTTTGCACTGATTCTAATACAATTGAAAAAATTAATGCTAATTGTTAACTGATTCACTTACTGTTATTCTTAACTACTGTGACAATTGTACTTTTATGGCCATTTTATGTGTAACTTTGGTTCTGTTTGCTGACAACTAAGTTTCACTTGGCCGAGTTCGTCAAAACATTGTTAGATTTGTTTAAATTATTTATTCCATAAATACATACATAGTGTCACGCCTGTTTCCCAGTGGGGTACGCAGAGACAACGGATCTCCACGTGCCACGATCCTGACATACCTCTGCCGCTTCTTGCACTTTCATAATATTCTTCATACATGCTCGTCGGTTAGGGGTACTGCGCACTTGCGCAATCTGCGCGTAATTTGATCTAGGTACGTACGTCTAGGGCGACCCTTCCCGACTCTTCCACTTACATTCGCTCCAAAAATTTCTTTCGTTAGTCTGAATTGATTACTTATTCCTCCGCAGTTTTTTTCAAATTTTTTTTTTGTGGAAACTTTTACGGAAGGCTACATCACCTAATGCAACAGGTTTCTGATACCAGTGATGTCAACCTAAACACCTTGGTGAATTATGGTAAGTGTCATGTCAGCACTTCCCTCAATTCCAGCCGACTACACTAAATTGGACGGAAAACAAGAACTATGTTTCATAGCCCCTTCGACCGACCTTCATTCACTGCGGTTATACCAACCCGGTCGGGTTTAACCCTACCACTATGTAAGGAGAGGGAAGGGACCTACAGTTTAACGTGGAACCCGAACCAAGACCAGCGTCAACGGTCTAGCGGTCATCCATCCAAGACCTGACCGCGCTCGTTAGTGCTTACCTTCGGTAATCGAATGCCGAATACCGCAACCACTGGGCCGACGACGCTGATGGAAATAATAATATATGCTAATGCTCTAACCAACTGAGCTATCCTATAGCTCAAGGACGCGGGTTCGAATCCCGCTTCGGACAACAAGTTGAACAGATATTTTTCTTGGTATTTTTCTAAATTAATTTATCTGGTGCATCGTCTGCAGCGTTACTTCACAATATAAAAAAATTGGAATATATGCTAATGCTTCCAAGACAATCATCGGAATAATATTTCAAGTACGCTCTTTATGGAGTGAATGTACTTGTTACTTTAACACTTTGGCTATTTGATGCATGTGAAATGGCACACGCGCGCACGATTCTCGCCCGACGCCGTATTTCGTCGCTCGGGCACGGCGCGCATCCGCTCTGGCGCCACTCTCGATATTCTGTAATAACTCTGTCACCTAATTATATTATATGTTCGCGCAAACTAAACTTCGCTCTACAGCTGAATCAATTTGCTATGCTACTACGTTCTGACGAGTTTTGTAAATGTCGTTTATATTTTCTTTTGAAAAATTATATTTTGTGACATTATACATAGGGACGAACTTATTTTAAAGCTAAAAATAAAGAAAACTTCTATTTAATTTTACTTGCAGTACGTATAAACGTCAGTAGATATAACTATTTCAAAATAGTTTTTACTTGCAGAACATATAATATTATGCGTTGTTACTATTATATCGAATGATTTTTATACGTTCTGAAGGCGACTCAGCACCACTACAACTTCGTAGGGATGTCTGCTTATTCCACGGGGAGTGCTCGGAGGAGCGGTTTACGCGATCCTGCTGTCCCCTTTCCACCTACACACTACGCGTACTGGGCAGGGATTGCATCCCTACACCATGGACCTACTACGCATGCGTACGAATCGGTCCTACAGATCTTTCATCTACAGAACCGGTAAACTTTGGAACACTCTCCCTGCCCACATATTTCCCTCCATGTACAGTCTCGAGTCCTTCGAGGGGTGCGTGAATAGGCACCTGTCAGGCCGGCATGGCATTCGCAAGCCCCGCTAAAACCAAATGTCCATGGGCGTCGTTAGCCACCCTCTGGGTGGCTCGGCGCCATATGACGCGCTCTCAAAAAAAAAACATGGCCTCATAGATGACTATTTGTATTTCTAGTTCTAGTGTTATAGTGTTGGGAATGTTACTATCACATTTTCCCATCACTACAAATAAATGTCGAACTGACAGACGTCAAGAACGCATTATCTCGGCGGCCGAACGGTAACAGGATAAAAATACACAATACTTTTTTTTTAATAAGGAAAATCTCAAAATCCTTGACATTAAAACTCATTCCAATTAATTAAAAAAAATATATACAACATTTTGTTCACACAGTAAAGTTGTATTCAATTTAATTTATTCTACATACATACATATCAATCACGCTGAATCCCGGCAATCGGGATAAGCAGAGCAATCGGTGTTGTGCTGCAAGAACTCTTGTAAATTACAGCACAACACCAACCACCACGTTTCGCAAGGTATTCGGACAAGGTAGGTAGTACCTAGTAGGCAGGTAAGTACTTACTTCGAGAGTTTGCCTCCTCTGACTTCGGCACTACAGTATCACGGATTATCATGGAAATAATCCATAATCATGCCTATATCTACGCTTGGCAGGTTACTGGAGTCACCACGATCAAAAACTTTCTGCATTATTTTGTTTATACTGGAAATTTTTTGTTTGATTTTCCTTGCTTAGCATGCAAGTCGCTTACTGAATCTTAATCAGAAAAATACGGAAGAA
>WYDE02201832.1:0-10168 GCA_009867175.2 Adela reaumurella
TTAGTATCATTTAACTTGAAACATGGATCCCTTTCTTTCATTTTCTGAATTCCTATCTTAGTACCCAGGACAATAATTATGGTTTTACTCGGGTTCAACCCTAACCCACACCGCTTCGACCAATTCCAAGAGGTTTGTAAGTCCTCCTTCATGGTCAAAGGTTCCAGTCCGGTGAAGAAGCAGTCAACGCTTTCAAGTCAGCCATATTGAACACCCCGACTTTGGAGTTGAATAAATTTTTAATAACTGGTTTTAAACTGGTATTAAACTACTTTGATGAATTCTTTGAAAAACAATAAAAAGTACTATAAGGTTCTAGTTGTGTTTTTTCCTTCAAACGACAAATCTTAAAATGCGTCTAGCTAGAGTTTCAAAGCTTAAAATTGGCATGTTTACGGGTTATTGACACATAGAATGAGCCTACAAAATTTCAGCACGATTGGCCAAAACGTTTAGGAGTATTAGACGTTGAACATTATTCAGCTAAGTTTCTTGCCATTTCTTCTAGGAAAAATTGGCATATCATGAGCTATTGGTATATAGACCAACAAAATTTCAGCCCACTCGGCCTAACTATTTAAAAAAATCCACCGAAGTTTCTTGCCAGTTCTTCAAGGAAGTCTAAAATTGATGGAGTAGCCTAGCTCCGCTAGTTTAAAAACGTAGCACGTATCGAAATATTTTCAATAGAGTTCTGAAGGGAAAAGGGTCGCTTTCGCTATGTCAAGGCTGGTGATATACACACGAGTATTACCCTGAATGCGCGATGTGAAATACTACGCGCTAAGTGACTTCCTGTTTCGTCTTTTCCTCTATCGCCACCGTGTCAAGGTGATTCGTGTCAACAGGCCGCCGCGCCGTACACGGGACGTCCTTGATAACCTCATTCAATACATTATAATATATTATTATATATAACGGATTATGTACTCCCTTTCAAATGCCTACTCTGTAGCTGAACAAACGATTCAGTTTATATTTATTAATGTGGGTATATATACTGTACACAGCGTTTGTATAGATCAACCAACAAGTGATGATACACGGTAGGATGTCCCTAGTGTCGCCAATTTCTTACTTTATTTATTTATTATAATCTTTATTGTACACAAATATTTCTATAATTTTGGTACAATGGGCGGACAGTAATGCTCTAAGAGCATTGTTCTCTAGCCAACCCTAGGGATGTGATAGTGGACATGTAGGCGTACGTTTCTTCTTCTTCTACTACTCACTACTTCTCTATGAATGCAGGAAGTTGCACACATTTGCCACGTATCAGAACTTCCTGGTGGCACTCTACAAGTAACTTTATGAGATGTCAGACAAAAATAAACATTTAGAACAGACATTGCTGGAAGCAATTAAAGAAGTCGGAGATAAATTTATTTCTTAAAGAATACTTCTAGGAAAAATTAACAATGCGAATAAAATATACAGAAAATGTTACTTTTGTTGTATGTAAAATATATTGAAATTTGTACAAATTTATAAAAGTTCAATACATAATTCAATAAATATTTAAACAATAATATTGTTTTTTTTATGGAAACCGACAAGGAAGGCTACTTCTCCTAATGCACCAGTTTTTGGTACCTGTGATGCCAGCCTATAAACCTTGGTTAATTAGGAAAGTAGGTGTCATGTCAGCGCTTCCCTCAATTTGAGCCGGCTACACTAAAATGGACGGAAAACACCAACTATTTGTAGGTACACGTTTTATTTGGTGTATTAATTTTTCAGAATCGTTCCAATTCATAGATTGAAAACAAGTGGAAACGTTGCAACCGGCGATCGATAACATTGACCCATCCCGCCCAACTTTACGGCGTGATCTCCGATTACGCCGAAACGCCGTCATTCAAATTAATTTTACGTTACGCACAGGTACACTCTTTACCGGATGTCGTTAACACCGTGTCTATAGGTGACCTACTAAACTTACGCCGTAATTACCAATTTCACTAATGCCTTACTTACGGCATTCAAATTAATTAACGTAATGCACGGGTATGCTGTCTACCGGATGCCATTTACGGCCTGTCTCTGTGTGACTTACTTGCCCATAAATATAAAAAATTATTTGGGCCAGAGGAAGGGCCCGCACTGTGATTTGCGTCGCGCGACAGGAATCGCAACTAAAAAAATCTTTACTGCGAAAAAATTTACCTGCGCGCACTGCGACAATTAATCGCAAGAATTGTAATTACTAAAATTAATTTCATAGGCAAAACACCATCTCGCCACAAGGATATTAGTTCCAATAGAGACAAAATCATACCGCATATTTTATAAAATTCACGTAGTATCCAATAATTGATAAAATGAAATATAAATATGTTTGACTTGGCAAAAAAAAATTATAACTGCTCCATATTTGTTTTGGCAATCATTGCAAGTTTGCTAACTCGACTGACGCGACGCGCTCGGGAGAGACTATTTAAGAGGAATTCCTGCAGATGCATTTTAGCATATTATATTATTATTATTGTTGTTATCGTACTGACCTTCTTGTGACACTGGATCGTATCCATCCGGCGTCATGAGCGGCGTCGTTCCTCCGCTGTACATCGTTAAAGTTGTGCCTTACTTTCACTTAAACTTTTATCACTTCAAAATTTTCTTGAACATTCACTTCACGGTCACTTTAATCTTGAATACACATTACTTTAGTAATTATTTCTTCGAATATTTAAGTGCGAAAAATAAAGATGTCAAAGCTAAGTTTATATGAGGAGGTAGGTACAACGTTGACAGTTGTTTTTGTCTAGCGCAAATACTTGAATTTTTTGACGACACTAAATGTTAGAGTTATTTGAAGTTTTAATTAAAATAAATTTGAGCAAAGCAAATAAAGACTTCCTTAAATCATTTGAATACAATTATTACTGCTGGTCAATGTATCCTCACCTATGCATTTAGGGCATAGTGCGTAAGTTTGTTATGTAGAGATAAATTTCACGAACACTATTTTTTTATGATTATTTATTGTGTTATTTTTGGTGAACACATTCGCGGCGCGCGCTCTATATGTTACAAGTGTCACCAGCTGTTTCGCTTTTTATTACTTCTTCAAAGAAATAGGTTATCCGAGTTTATCAAAGTGAAGAGTTCCTCGTGACTTGTCAACGTTTATCGAAGTCTTTAGTGCGGGTTACTTGCAAGTGAGCTTGTGTTGTGATCGCCACTCGTCGGCGGCGGCGGCGGCGCACCCGCGTCGCGTCGCGTAACTTGCCGCTGATAACGGGTGTAAATATTTACTATAAATATATATATTTACTTTTAGTATTATACTCAATACATTGCAAGGAGCAATGGCTTGATATCGAGAGGTATAACTGTTTCCATATTTGATTAATAATAATATATAACTTGGTATGCGAGAAGACCTGAGAAATAAATTGAAATATGAAATGCTAGAAGCTAAAGCTAAATGTATGTATGTATATGTATCTATGTATGTATGTATGTATGCTTAAGCTAAATTAATGAAGAGATGTATGAGAGTGGATGAAACAAATCTATTAAGGCGAAGCATTGTGCTTTCGAAATGAGTGAGCTATTGACGAAGTAAGAAATTGAAGAAGATATAAATAATAGCCTGAAAAAATACGCCTTGTTGTGCAAATGCCATCGCTCTACGTAGAGTGGTTCGACAGTTGTAAGCCTGTAACGCAAAGACGGAAGGAAGGACAGACAACGGAGTGATAGGTACCATAATAATTTCGTTTTGACGTTTTGTTACAAAAATTTCAAAATATTAAAAATTACCTAAAATTGCGCGATTGGTCAGCAATTTCGTTGTAAATAGGGTAAATATTAAATTATTCAATTTTGACACATGTGCGACTTCGGCAAATTACACATAAAAGTTAAAATAGTATTATGTAAAAACCGACTAGTCTACACCTAGTAGTAGATCTGGGTATGGTATACCAACATCTATAATGATTTGTCTTCCAAAAGTAGTTTTTGTATATATTATTTTTTCGTGCGTTCTGAAGTCTTAGGGGTGTATGAATTTTTATTTTTTATTTAAATGGGACCACCTTCGACTTTTTATGCCGTTATAAATTCACGTATAACTCAAAATCTACTTCTCTAATGACCTTGACAACAGATTATGAATAATATTGATCACACAAAAAGTTTAATTTTTGTGTGATCAATACTTTAGTAAATAGAGGCCAGACTTTGTTCAGAATTCGACAAGATTTAAACAAATTTGAACATCTAATTTTCTTCTAACTGTACGAATACTTAGTAATTTCGTATTTTTTCCGTAATTATATGGCAATTTTATTTAGAAGTATACCATCCAAGTTTCAGCTATTCGCTTTAGCATTCTCGAGTTCTTCGGAAATCGAACGGACAGACAGACGGACGAAATTGCTTCGCCAATAGGGTTTCTGGTTTTTGATACAGAACTCAACAAATAACACAATTGTCTTAAAAAATTCTTTTTTCTTACCCTTAGGGGTGGATTTTTTTCATGTTAAAATGGAACCAACTTTGAGGCCTACCCAATAAATAATCTCACGGCAACATCCCCCTCTGTAGCCTCTAAAATGACCAAAAAATGCTCGGTTTTTTTCAAAAAGTATTCCGCCTTTTCCAAACTTTTTCCAATGCGACTCGCCAATATGCGTCTCTTGACACCTCAATTGTTTACGTAATCCCAGAATTCACGGCACAAACGCGATGTCACACTCCCAGCTTAAAAGGCCTTACGCATGTCTGCTAAAAAATCATTTCCAATGATAAAAAAATCACCTCTAAACTATTTAAATGCCATCTCAATCATTACTTATTTTAGAACGAATCTTACGAATTTTTGGCTTTCTCCGTTGAAACTTTCGGACCCTGGAGTAAAGAAGCTAAAAAAATTGTTGACATTTTAGGCTCAAAATTAGGCCCCAGACAACATTTTAATGAATTCTTTTATATTGTTATGTAGTTACTAGTTAATTTTATTTCATGTTTCTTAATAGTTTTATCATATTCAATAAAAGTTAAATTTCTATTTTTAGAACTATTTATCGAACACGAGCGCTCCACACGCTCCGATGACATTCACTTATGGCCTAACTACGAGTATGCTATGTGTTATGTATGATAGTGTAATGAATGTTATACACTGGAAGTGGCCGCGATTAGTTAATGACTGCCAGCATTAGATTAAGTGCAGTCTCGTGATCATATTAGGCTTATTATTTATTTATTTAAGGCTTTCAGATAGTGCTAGCTATCTGAGTTATGAGCTATATTAACGCACAGCGAATTTAGTCTATAATACGACTAGACATAATGCATGTTTATGTTTTATATATTTTATATATAGTGTAAGAGAAGAAAGTGAAGAAAGGTATACTTACGAGTAGATAGTTTGGACACATGAAGAGAATGTATAATGACTAATGAGAGAATGACCAAACAAATACATGAAGCGAAAGAAGAAGGGTCTAACCGGGCTGCCCTAGTCTAACATACCATGACTAAACAGGTAACCTTTTACGGAAGGGGTAAGTTCCCAGCAATCGTAACCAACGTGAATGTAGGAACCGATTTGTGACGGTGGATGAAGCAAGGGATGTATGTCAGGAACTTGTGAAACGTCGCTCAATTGTCACTGCCAACCCCTCCGGGAAGAGGCGTGATGGAATGTATGTTTTCAATTTGTACATGTTATTTTAATAGGTAATTTTTAAGGTTCCGTCTTAAAAATGGCAAAAAGCAACCTTAATGGAATCGCACGGTGTTTGTCTGTCCGGCTGTCTGTCCGGCTGTCTGCCCGGCTGTCTGTCCGGCTGTCTGCCCGGCTGTCTGTCCGGCTGTCACAAAACTATAAAAAACTTTTCCAAAAATTCAGAAAAAGTTAGGTTTTTTTTATGGAAACTGACACGGATGACTACATCACCTAATGCACCAGTTCTTCTGGTACCAGTGATATCAGCCTAAACACCTTAGAGGCTTATGTAGGTGGTGCCATGCCAGCACTTCCCTCAAATCCAGCCGGCTACACTGAAATGGACGGAAAACACGAACTATGTTTCATAGCCGACCGACCTTCATTCAGTGCGGTGGTACCAACCCGGGCGGGTTTTACCCTACCACCATGTAATGAGAGGGCCCTTCCCTCTCCTACCTACAGTTTAACGTGGAATCCGAAACAAGACCAGCGTCAACGGTGAAGCGGTCACCCATCCAAGGCCTGACCGCGCTCGGCAGTGCTTAACTTCGGTTATAGAATACAGAATGCCGCAACCACTGAATCAACGAAGCTGATAGAAGGTAAGTATGTATTTTTTTATGTTATCACCCCATCGTGGTTGGCTCTCACCTCTTATGTCACATACAGTGAACCGTGGTGCGAGCCTTAGTCACCTCAATCCTTACGGTGAAAGGCGCCATCACAGAGTACTTCCCATTTTCAGTGCAGCTACACTAAAATAGACGGAATACACGTACTATTTACATATCTGTTTCAACGGTCCTACATTCAGTGCGGTGGTACCGACCCGGTTCTACCAAGTCACGCAGTAGGTGGGTCTTCGTGCCTTACATGCTGCCTGATATCTTGTCCGAATACCTTTCGAAATGTGGTGGTCGGTGTTGTGCTGTAATTTACCGGAGTTGTTGCAGCACAACACCGATTGCCCGATTGTCGGGATTCAGCGTGAGTGATATGTATGTATGTATCTTATAGTATTGAAATATAGGCATTTTTAAGTTACTACAGCGTTCAGGAATTCAAGAGTAATCTCAATAAACACCTGTTGAGTCGATGTGATGCTCGATCACGGCGTAGATGAACTACGTTGTTGTAAAAAGCACGATTGGTGCCGAGGAGGAAAGGAATGTTATGCTGGCTTCTGCGTCAAGGTAAAAGAAACAGCTCATGTGAAATGTAAATTTAAATAAAATAATTAGGTATATAATAATTTTTTTTATTATAACGTCTTTTTAAAACGGACTTATAAGTATAAAATAATTAAGGTAAAGATTTAAAATAAAAAAAACAAGGGGCGCATGCACTAACAATTTCATTGCATAGGTACATACATACATACATATCACTCACTCTAAATCCCCAGAATCGGGGCAAGCAGAGCTATCGTTTTTGTGCTGTGAGAACTCCGGTGAATTACAGCACAACACCGACCATCACACCTCGCAAGATGTTCGGACAAGACATCAAGCAGCATGTAAGGCACGAAGACCCAAATACTGCATGACTTGGTAGAAGTACCGTGCCAAGGTGAGAGGTGGCGAGCCTGTCCCCGTTAGCACGGCATCTTGTCCTTATCCCTTAGTCGCCTTTTACGACATGCATGGGAAGAGATGCAGTGGAGACATTATTTTAAGAGACGGCCCCACACGACACTTCAGTTCTTCGGAAATCGGACGAACAGACAGACGGAGAGACGGACCACGTTTGTTTGCTAATGTGGTTTCCGTTTTTTTAACGAAACCCTAAAAACATTGTAACTCCGCCTCTCTGCCGCTTTCCGGAAAACTCGTTCACGCGACGCAGTGCCGTTGTTGCATTGTGCTGAAATTCATATTCAAATTAGCTGTCAGGATGTTAAATTTAATACAATAGACAGTTTTTGATGCGAATACCTCTTTTGTTACCTCCGTAGTTAATATTGCTGAGACATAATAGGCAGGTACCACAAATTTAATGAGATTACAAGTAACATACCTGCTGTCAATATATTATGGTCTACGAAAAAGTTTCTTCGCATTTTATATGAAATCAAGATTTTTTTTAAAGGTTAATTATTTTTAATTATAGAACTTATGAGCCATTTTGACATCTAGCAGGTAGTGACATGATCCCGTTGCTGTAGAAATTTTTGGACTTCTGATTTTAAAAACGTGACAAGTAGTTTTGGGCAGTCCTCTATTGATGTTAACCTGACACTCAAAATTTTGAAAACTTCCGGCTCTTCTCGCGGCGACTTTATCGGATTGTCCTTCGTTTCGAACAGAGAGTCCTGTTCATGGTCAGTACGTTTGCTAAGCTCGTAGCTAGCGGACGTCTCCGAGCTGGAAGTTTTCATATGTTATTCGGCGAACACGGTAATTTAAAAAGTATTAAACTGACACTGCCTAAATAATTATGAAGAGACCGAGGCAGGTGGAAATCTGAAGGTGCAAGATCAGGGCTAGATGGCGGATGCATGAAATAAAACCTCCCAGTCAAAGTCTGTTAATTTTTGCTAAGTGACTAAATAAGTATCTGGTCTAGCGTTATTGTGATGAAAAACCACACCCTTTTTATTGATCAATTCCGGCCGCTTTCTCTCACATCAGTTCATTCGGATATATTGGTTATGGTCGTTTTACCATTGGAGACGCACGCATGGCAGACAGGAAATTCATCCCTTTACCATAGAGCTGCCTAAAGTACTCCAGAATTTATTTTATCTTCCGCACTGCGAACCTCTGGAATGAACCTCCTCCCGATGTGTTTGCAGCAATGTATGACTTGGGATGGGGACTTTTAAAAGAAGCTTAAAAGGTACTTATCAAGCCGGCACGCCATCTGCAGTTCCCGTTTGAAACCGAATGCTTTTGGGCGTTGTATGTAGGTACAACAATCCACGCTGACGGCTCCAAGGATCAAGCGCGTGTCCATAAAAAAAACTCACCATGTTTTTTCTTCAATGCGGTGATTGATAATTTTGCGCAAAAACCGAAAAACTCTGTACCTAAGTATAGTTTTACAGGCGGTTTCAAAACCATAAGAGCTAGTCCCAATAAACCATTTCACGGTGTAGACGAAGGACGAAAGAACAGCGTCAGCGTCTTTGGCTCATTCTAGGTGGTGAGGTTTGCTCAGTGTTGCGATATTCAGTATTCGATTACCGAAGTTAAGTAATGCTGGGCGCGGTCAGGACTTGGATGGGTGACCGCTCAACGCTCAACGCTGATCGTGGTTCGGATTCCACGTTAAACTGTAAGGTCCCTTCCCTCTACTTACATGGTGGTAGGCTTAAACCTGCCCGGGTTGGTACCACCGCACTGAATGAAGGTCTGTCGAATCGGCTATATGAAACATTGTTCGTGTTTTCCGTCCAGTTCAGTCTAGCCGGCTGTAATTGAGGGAAGCGCTGATATGGCACCTACTTACATAATTCAAAAAGGTGTATAGGCTGATATCACTGGTACCAGAAAACTGGTTCATTAGGTGATGTAGCCGTCCGTGTCAGTCTCAATTAAAAAAAAAATGCCACTAGGCCATTTCACGGTGTAGACGAAGGACGAAAGAACAGATTAAATTTCTTGGACTATCCAGGATTCATTCCTTCGATGAAAACAAAAGCAACAAAAACTAAACTCTAGTGCCAAAAGTCTACCTTGTCCACTGTTCCGTAATTTCTGTCTGCAATCAAGAATCTCTATTCTTAAAGAAAACGTTCACCGTCAATTACTAACTTTCCTCCTTCCCTTTCATTCTGTACGTGCTAGACAAAGCTGGCTGGAATAATGAAGGGATTTAACGAGTTTTCTTTGTTGAAATTAATTAACAATGTCCCTCTTGTACTCGTAAGATTGTAAGCACATTGTGCCGCGAGTGATGACTACTGCCTCCCATTGTCTCGTCATCTCGTCTTGACAGTTCTGCAGTTTTGAAGGAATCGCTTCTTAGACGTAATATTTCGTCGGTTAATGTAATAAATGAATTTGTATTTTTTTTAAATTTAAAGTGATAAATAATTATTTTTTAGTATATGGGTTTTATGTTTAATTACATTATGAAATGCATATAATGTACACAGTGTTAAGTATAAACAGGTACTGGCGCCCGAAAGGGAGTTATTCTGTACATGAAACTGAACAACTTCTGCAATTGAGCAAAAAAAATTGTTTTTTACATATATTTTTTTTAATGGAAACTGACACGGACGGCTACATCACCTAATGCACCAGTTTTCTGGTACCAGTGAAGTCAGCCTAAACACCTAATTCCAGCCGGCTATAATGAACTGGACGGAAAACACGAACAATGTTTCATAGCCGCTTCGACAGACCTTCATTCAGTGCGGTGGTACCCACCCGGGCTGGTTTTACTCTACCACCATAAAAGGAGAGGGAAGGGACCTACAGTTTAACGTGGAATCCGAACCACGACCAGCGTCAACGGTCAAGCGGTCACCCA
>WYDE02201842.1:0-10168 GCA_009867175.2 Adela reaumurella
TGACCGCGCTCAGCATTACTTAACTTCGGTAATCGAATACTGAATATCGCAACACTGAGCCAACGACGCTGATATGTGAGACTTTCGTGTGCTGAGTTCTACTAGACTGAACTGGGCTCTATTCTGGGGATTCCGTACGTCTTGTTTCAGCGCTGACAGCGCTGTTGTTCTCTCTCTGACAGCAGTGTTAAAGACGTACTGATTTCCAGCATAGGCCCGCTTCTCCTGAACCGGCGGGGCGAAAACCTATAAATGCACCAGTTCTAGCACCACTGACGTCAGTCCAATACACCTTGGTGAATAAAGTAGGTGTCATGTCA
The DNA here is from genome assembly GCA_009867175.2 of Adela reaumurella. Classification (NCBI taxonomy): domain Eukaryota; kingdom Metazoa; phylum Arthropoda; class Insecta; order Lepidoptera; family Adelidae; genus Adela; species Adela reaumurella. The sequence continues at coordinate 321 of WYDE02201842.1, forward strand.
ACCTAAGGCTACACTAAACTGTACGGAAAACTCGAACAATATATAAATAGCTTAAAACGACTTTTATTCAGTGGAATCAGAACCACGGCCAGCATATATGATCAAGTGGTCTGGAATGGATGATAAAAGACTAGCGAAAGACATTTTTGGAGCGAATGTGAGTGGAAGAGTCGGGAAGGGTCGCCCTAGACTTAGACTTAGATTCCTTAAAAGGGGCAAGTGCGCATTACCCGTAACCGACGAGCACGTATGAAAAATATTATGGGAGTGCAAGAAGCGGCAAAGGTGTGTCAGGATCGTGGCACGTGGAGATCCGTTACTCTGCCTATCCCACTGGGAAACAGGCGTGACGCTATGTATGTATGGTCTGGTCACCCATCCATTAACTGACCACGCTCGGTGCACCGCTGATCCACGGACGCTGAAGAATCCCTTACATCAACCAATCAAAGCGTCTCTTATTGTTTAATTTGCTGGATATTTGGCGAGTTACACTGGTAGACCCCTGGACGAGAAAAACGAAATATATATAATTTTTTTTATTGATAGCGTGATATATGGCTCACGCCACGCTAACGCAGAGGCGCCCATGGACATTCGAAGATTTACTGAAGCTGCGAATGCCATGTCGGCCTGAACCTTCACACTGTATTTGAATGACCCCTTATGGGATTGGCGGGGGAAAAGAAGGAGGGAGTGCTTTCCACAAGTTGGCAACCCCGTAAATAAGGGGTTTACAAGATAGATTCGTCCTTAGTGGGGTGGATATCGGTAGTTTGTCAATGAATTCCCAATCGGTTGCGCGTGGACCGATGGTAGAATGGGGATGGAGGGACTGCGTCGTGGTGCAAATCCCTTGCAACATTTTCTGTGATACAGGCGATAGAGCACGTACAAGGATCTAATGTCCCTGAGATGTTTGTTACCTTCTTTTGCAGTCATTTTATTCGCCCCACTAGGACTCTCTCATTTACATGATATGAGAGGATTTTAGTCATACACTTCCAGGGTGACCAACCGGCGGTCATTTAATACGGTGGTATCGACCCGGCCGGTTAACCCTACCATCTAGTAGTGAAGGCAAGGGTGCAACCTTAGACCTCTCGCAAGAGAAATCAAGTACATAACCGCTAGGCCAAGCTAAAACTATCTTTTTCTACTAATGATCCATTGCTAGTGACAGGTCTCTCTCATTCACACGATTGGTGGCTGTTGTGTATGTTACAATTTTATTTCAAATAAAAATAATTAAAGCTAATCCTAAAAATAACTAAACTATAACTATAAAAATAAACCTACCTACAAATGTAAATAGTCATCCATGAGGACCATTGCCATGGTCCCCATGACTGAAGCGGCGTTCCCCCTCTGGATCGCCAGGCTAATCCGCTGCTTAAAGTACGACCGGGCACCGCGGCCCCCCAGACGCGTCAATCAGTAGTTTTCCCAGTTTCTTGGAGAAAACTCATCGCTTCTGAGGACCATGCCCCAAGAGTTTCGACAGCAAAGGCCACAAACTCGTAGTCGTTCTTGAGTTTGTTATAATATGAATGTTTTACCGTTTTTTTTTATTTTTATAGACAACTAACATGGGTGGCTGTGCCCAAAACTTCAAAAGAAGATCGGACACAGCCAATGACACGCACTACTCCTCACGAAACCACGCTCAGCGAAGCGCCCATACCAGCTATAAGGCGGACGAAAAGGTCGTTGTCCAATTTATTAACACGCCTTTTAGAGATCCCCAGGTTGTAGGTGGTAGGGAACACACTCACCGGAAGGTTTGGGCCTTTGCTGCACCGGCTGTTGTTCATAACATCTTGGTTCTCTCCGAGTAAGTCTCTCCAGATAACGCAGTCTCCATTAATTGGTACGTATGAAAGGGTCGTGCGTTATATCAACAAGTTCATTCGGTTCAACGCCCTCGCGTTTAGGAGCCGACACTTTCCGGTCGGGGGACCGGTTTACCGGAACATCGGCATTTTATTGAAGTGGTTCTCTTCTGGTTGAAATTAGAGATTAGGTAAGAAAGAGTGATGTCAGTTTAGCCGGGCGGGCGAAGGCTTGCTCCTGGAGCGGGAGGTCTGGGTTTGATTCTCACTCTGAGCACAATATTTTTAAGCTAGAGTACACCACCAGCCCCCGCGCACTAAGCACCGCAACCCTGGGACCCCGCGTACCTAGGGCAGCCACGCCCGGATCCATCGACCCAAAAAGAATGGTACGAGCGTTATAGAATCAGTCGCTCACTCAATTCAGTCAGTTGAGGGTTAATCTAAAAATGATTTATAATTTGGGCTACATGGCTGCTGAGACGCACTTCTAAAACGGTTGGTCATCATGGAAGGGTATGACCAAATCTTCTCATATATATATGAGATTGATATGAATGACGTAAGCTAATTGGACTTTTAATTTTTTTTTCTTAACGTTTTGCAATGACGCGAATGACAAGATTAAAAAAATTCAGTGCTAACGCGTACCAGTGGTCATCCCACCTAGCTGGTGGGATGTGGGACCAACGATTTGTGTTATACACCTGCATAATTATCCCCATCAGAGCCTAACCGTCCACTGCTGGACATACGCCTCTCAGGCGACACGGATCCATCGTTTACCAGCGACTCATCTGATGTCGTGGTCCCACCTGGCGGGTGGTCTTCCCACACTTCGCTTACCTGTCTAAGGTTGCCAGTGTAGGAAGCGTGTGCTCCAACGGTTGCCATCCCCTGCATACGTGTCCAGCCCACTGCAACTTGAGCTTTACCAACCGGTGTACAATATCTACTACTTTGATCGCATCGCATTACTTCGCCGACACAATGATATGAGATAATTAATTATAATGTAACTCTTAAAGTTATAATTACACTTTAATTACATGCAATATTAATTTCCATATTTCATGTAAATAGCTTATAGAAAATAATTAAAAGTAATAAGCACAAAATATAAGTTATTATCGGTTTATAATAATTAAAGTAGGTAATAAATTTATTATTGCTAGCTATCTGGGGGCTAGGGTCATCATCACGGACTCATGTTACGTACATACATCTAGACTCTAGTTCCAGTCCAGACACGTATGTTAAAAATATAAGTGTTATAATTGTAGAATTTTATACTTATGAGAAGGCGGACTTAATACTGGAGGTTACTTATAACAGTGTACCAGTTATACCAGTCTTTTTATCATCGTCGTTGGCTCAATGGTTGCGATATTCGGCATTCGATTACCGAAGTTAAACACTGCCGAGCGCGGTCAGGTATTGGATGGGCGAACGCTTGACCGCTGACGCTGGTCGTGGTTTGGATTCCACGTTAAGCTGTAGGTCCCTTCCCTCTCCTTACATTGTGGTAGTGCTAAACCCGCCCGGGTTGGTACCACTGCACTGAATGAAGGTTGCTCGAAGCGGCTATGAAACATAGCGACAAGGATAGAGAAAGTTATGATTAGATCGTTTAGACGCATTTATCATTCGTTTAATTAATTTCGTTGATTTCCCCACAAATATGGTGACTCGATCAGAATCGTGCTTCGGGACGTAAACCCACACAGAGGTCGTAGGAGCGAGAATAACGCAAGACACACAGATAGCGCAGGAGAGGATGGACGTATGCACACACAGATGACGTAGGAGAGAGAAGGAACGTAAGCACACACAAATTGAATAGGAGAGAAGAAGGTACGTAAGCAAGCACACACTCGTCGTAGGAGAAGACGAATTTAAAGCTGTATTAAAAATATTAATTTTCCTTTAAAATTAACTACTGAATAAATTTCGCTCATGTTCCCAGTGAATGAAATGATCACCCGAACATCCATATTTATGACCAATCAATTAGTATAAGATATGTAACCTATTTTGATATATCAGAGACTGTCAATCGAGGAAATGACGACGGCACTCGATTGATAAAACTGAATTCGACTCCAACGTGACAATTAGGTCGACAGATGACCAGTTGACCTTTTGGATATTATGCCCAGCCCAACAGCGATACGAATAGTATTTCCTTTATTATTAGAGTTCCGCGGAAATAAGAAACAATTAAACCTACTTTATTTAGTAGTAGACACGGAGCGATCCGAAAAAGTTCTGTTATATTTGTTTAATTTTAGAGCAAAACAAGGATAGAGAAAGGTATGCTTAGATGGCTCGAAACATAGCCGCCTGTAGTCTGTAGTCTATCACTGTCTTTGTTTCCAAGCCGAAAAAACGACTTTACCATGTTGACAGTCAAATGTGGCAACGTGTCATTCCCATACAATTTCGTCCTACCTGCGACGTTGCCATACCGTGCACTTCCAGGCTTCTAACCAAAGACAGAGATACAATATAGCCTTCTAAGCTTGGACACATGGAGAGAATGGATGTTGGGAGAGTGACCAAACAAACATATGAAGCGAATGTGGAAGGAAGTGTCGAACAGGGCCGCCATGACCAAATAGGTAACCTTTTATGGAAAGGACAAGTTCGCAGCACCCATAACCGACGAGCATGTATTAAGCGATGTATGACAGTGGATGAAGCAAAGGATGAGACAAGCAAGAATTGTTTCTAATGCAGCGAAAGTGAATTCGATAAGAGCGGACAACAGAAAAATGCTAGTGGAAGATTGCGAGATTATATCCCTCTGGAAGGAATATTTTTAGAACTTGTATGTATTCAATGATAATATGGATGCCGGTGTGAATGAATGCAGCGTGTCAGATGGAGATCGAGGACGTGCAAACGAGAATGAAGATACAAATGGTGCTGATGAGAATGAAATAACTAGGTAAGGCTGCGGGATGTGATAATACAGTGTTCCTTGAGTGGCGCACTTTCAGTAATGACTTCTTAATAAATGGAAGATGAGTTGGGTATCAAAGGATTGCTGCAAGGCAATCACCGTTCCGTTGTTCAAAGGAAAGGGATTGCATCAAGAATGTAAGAACTACAGTGGCATAAGCCTCATCAGCTCGACTGGCAAACTATATGCAAAGGTTCTGATAGAAAGAGTGCTAGTGGCGACGAAAGATAAAGTCTGGCGTGCACAAGCTGGATTTATGAATGGATTAGGATACACGGATCTGGTCGTATCTTTGAGACGTATCACCAAGAAAGTCTTAGCAAAAATGAATAGTGTTTTGCGCATTCGTGGACTTTTTTTTATGGAAACTGACACGGATGGCTACATCACCTAATCCACCAGTTTTTTATGGTACCAGTGATGTCAGCCTACACACCTTGGTGAGTTATGTAGGTGGTGCCATGTCAGCACATCCCTCAATCATAGGACTTACGTAGAAGGCCTACGATAGAGTGGTGAGGGATGATTTATGGGCGCCATTAGACAGGTGTGGAGTGAAAATACATCTGACACGAGAGCTGAAATCTCTTCATGTGGATTGCAGTGTCTGGGTTCGAATTGTCGGACTAGTTCACGATCTCACGAGGTGTGAAACAGAGATGAGTAATGTCGCCATTGCTGTTCAACCTATACATGGACAATTGTTTGTCTAGCCTAAAACCACGCCTGAACCGCTGAAAGCGAGACCGATTAAACATTGACGGTGCTTTAGTAAAATGCCTGATTTATGCTGATGATGCGATTCTATGCTCTACATTTGACGAGGCGTTTGAGAGAAATATTTTAGCCATGAATGATGCGTACAATGAAAGGGGAATGAAAATATACGAAAGTCAGACAAATGTTATGGTTTTTGAGAAAGATGGAGAAGCCACTGAGTGCAATAGGAGACGAAAAGGTGGAACAAGTGAATGAGATTGTGTACTTGGGAAGTGTGTTCACAAGAGACGGAAAGTGTGATAAAGACACAATGTTTATGTCAACGTACGTTGACAGATAATTTTCTTTGTACTTTTCTAAGTTAATTTATCTGGTGCATCGACTGCAGCGTTACTTCACAATATAAACATTGTAAGTAAATCGCAAACGACTGAATCGTAAAAAATCTAACACAATGTGATAAAGATGTTGAACGGCGAGTGAGCAAAGGCAGATTGAATGGGGCTTTGAATAATATCCTGAAAAGCCGGATAATTAGTTCTACTGCCCACATGGCCATTCATAATAGCATTCTGGGACCTACCTTTTTTATGTATGGCAGTGAGTCTTGGGTATGGTAGAAGCGACACTCTAGCAGAATATGTAAGTGCAGTGGAAATGAAGAAGAATATGTGATGTAAGTTTGAAAATTATAATGAGGATTACTCGTAAATGTGTGTTAAACGTAAAACGTGGATTAAAAGAAGACTTGGTGACAAGGATAGAGAAAAGTATGCTTAGATGGTTCGGACGCATGGAGATGTATGTCACAGCATACTGTAAGAAAAACATTTAAAAGAGCCCTGCAAAGTTTCATGCCGGCTCTTCTTCGTGGGGGCAATCGAACCGGAGGATATAAAAGTAAATATATTGACAAATTTAAGTGATGTATACTACCACTCTTTCTTTCTCTCTTATGCAGCCATTTTATTTTCCCACTGCTGGGTACAGGCCTCTCTCATAGAATGCTAAGTAAAGAATACAGAATAATCTCGTAGGAATTATCTAATACTTCCGAGGATAAAATAGGTTAATTCTTTTACTGCCTAAAGCCACAAACGCCTTAAACTTCTATAAATTAAACGAAACGCGTCCCGAATCACAACTCATAAACGACAGAATGCAATCGTTAAACATTTCGACATACAGCCACAGATAAAGAAACGACAGTAGGTACTATAACTACATACAAAGATAAATTTAAGATGAGTTTTCGGTTCTACATATATGGTTCCTTCTTATTAGTGAAGTCTAATAGATACATACATATACAGCGTCACACCTACTGCCCAGTGGGGAAGGCAGAGACAACGGATCTCCACATGCCACGATCTTGACACACCTCTGCCGCTTCTTGCTTTCTCATAATATTCTTCATACATGCTCGTCGGTTACGGGTACTGCGCACTTGACCCTTTTTTTAGAACCTGCTCGATCTGTTCTGCGTACGTGCGTCTAGCTAGGGCGACCCTTCCCGACTCTTGCACTCACATTCGCTCCAAAAATTTCTTTCGGTAGTCTTCTATCATCCATTCTTCCAACTTGACCGAACCACCGAAGCATTCCACCTCTAAGATCCATTCTGATTTCTGTTTTTTCTTTTCCTCAGCTTTTACGCCAATCCAATTTAAGGTTGCCATGCCGAGGCTAGTGGCGAATCTAGTCGCAAGCGTGCTAATCCTGGGGTTTGGCTCCCCCAGGCTCTGATAGCCTTACCTCAGCAAGCGCGGCTCTATCGGGGTTGACAAAATATTTCCCTAGCTACTCGTGTGACGAAAACTGAGTATTCCGGAAGCGGCATGGAAGTAGAATAAATGCAGTTGAAATGTGGTCATTCAGAAGAATACGTAGTGTAACTGTGAAAGATAGAAATAAACGTAAAAGAGCAGAATGTTCATTAAAAGAAGACATTGCTAAAGGATAGAGAAAGGTATGCTTAGATGGTTTAGACACATGGAGAGAATGGCCAAAACAAATAACTATATAAAGTGAATTTGGAAAGAAGGTTTGCACGGCCCGCCCTAGGCGAACATGCAATGACCAAATAGGTAATTTTAAAGGAAGAAGGTATCAATACGAAATCAAATGCTAAGACTTATGTCTTAGTATTTGATTATACGATTATTGATTATGATGCGGGCCCGTGGAGTTGTAAAAAAATCAAGCTTCCAAGTCAACTGAATCAGAAGATACGATCATTTATGTCTCACATTTTGATACTAGTAAACTCACTCATCCAAACCAATTAGGTACTTCCCGTGTTTTTAAAAATTTGGCAAAAAACAAAGTATTACAGCACTGCACAAGTAAAGAAAACAATTCCAAAATTGTTAATTTGAAGTTTTGAACACAAAATGTTTTGATTCTTTTCTTTCGCAGCCATTTGATTGCTACACACCTCTCTCATTAAATGATTTAGCCATACACACACTTCCACGGTGAGAACCGGCTTGGAAGTGGGTTTCCTCACGATGTTTTCCTTCAGCGGAGTGTCAGCAGCAATTTTAGCACAAATTCTAAAGTTGTAAATATTGTGCTCCCAGTGGGGATCGAACCCGCATCTCCCGCTTGAGAAGCGTGCTCTTGCCCGCTCGGCAAATCTGATACAAACATTTTCATAGTTTAAAAAAAATTGTTTTGATAGTTTTACGGTATTTTGCCAGTAAGCTGTGTAAAATTTCGGTGATATCAGAAAACGGGATCCCAATCAACGAACGGGCGAACAAGTACTACGAGGAACACTGACCACTACAAACATCAGACTACCCGTCACTCCAAGCTATGGAACGCACTCTCTACCACACCGCACTAACTGCATTTTCCTTAACTGTGACGGAGTAAAAGGACATAAAAGATTTAGAATTTGTACATTTTAATCGGATTTTATGTGCGTCGTAATTTTTGTTTGTTTTGTACGTGGTGGAACTAAATTAAGCCAAGACTGAATAAACTTCTGGCCGAAAACGATGGAAAATCTATTCCGGTGAAGGAAAAACATCACAGCTTAAAGGTACAGAAACCTTATAATGTAAGCGTCAAGCTTTTCGGTGACTGTACGATTAATTAATATTAATTATTTTTTTATGTGTGTCAGATTGGCCGAGCGGGCAAGAGCACGCCTCTAAAGCGGGAGGTGCGGGTTCGGTACCCACTGAGAGCACAATATTTACTTTAGAATTTGTGCTAAATGGCCGCTGACACTCCGGTGAAGGAAACGTGAGGAAACCCACTTCCAAGCCGGTTGAATGAGAGAGGCCTATACCCAGCAGTGGGGCGAATAAAGTGGCTGCAAAAGAAGAAAGAAAGAAGAAAATGTTTTATGGACTGTTCAAGTTTAAAAAGGACTTAGGTAAATGACTTTTTCACCATTTTTCAAAGTCGTCTGGCAGGCTGAAGATCAAACATTTTTCGATTATTATTCGATTATTTCGATATCATTATCTAAGTATAAAGGTCTACATTTTATTTCTGGACACTTTGGATCCAACTATCAAAATTTGAGATAGGAATTTTTAAAATTGTTAAAGTGTTGCCATTTCTGAAACCAACGGCTTCCAGTTACCAGACCGACAAATACTTGAACACATTCACGTGTTTTTTTTTCACTGCCTCCCAGTCTATTATATCACATGAAATGATCATTCGATTATCCATCGGTGTCGGTATCTGAAACAGGCAAAAACACATCATGGAGACTCTATTCCCCGAAATGGATTATACATAATTATGTAAGTATGAACGGAACCCTAGACTCTCACTACACTCGCACTTGTCCACTTTCTAAACCCCCTACCTTGTTGAGTGCGAGTCAAAAGGTTTCTTAGGAAAAGTATTTATGCCCGCTTGTGTTCGTTTTTTTTTTGGTATCTTTTGCGAAGTCTGCGCATAAGTGAGCAAGTATGAAAAAAATAATGGTAGCACATGAGATACTTGGAAAAAGTTATAAATCTTTAAGTTCTTTTGTAGTGTTTTTAAAATTCTGAGGTCTCCCATTAAATACTCGTAAAATAACTTATTCTCTGTCTATTTTAAACTACATACGAGTATTTCAAAGAGCTTCTTTGTATGACTCATTATTATTAGATTTTTTTTTTATGGAAACTGACACGGATGGCTACATCACCTAATGCACCAGTTCTACTGGTACCAGTGACATCAGCCTAAACACCTGGGTGAGTTATGTAGGTGGTGCCATGTCAGCACTTCCCTCAATTGCAGCCGGCTACATTGAACTGGACGGAAAACACGAACTATGTTTCATAGCCGCTTCGACCGACCTTCATTCAGTGCGG
>WYDE02201853.1:0-10165 GCA_009867175.2 Adela reaumurella
TTGATCCACCTGTGGATCAAAGAGGAGAAAAAAGTATCCAAGGATCCACATGTGGATCTCGACTGTGGATCAAAGTGAAAGGAGGGGATTAAGTGAGGGAAGTGTGGGTGGCGGCGCTTGTTTCTCTCTCTCTAGACTTCGTCGACTGACGATCAAAACCCTACAAGACGTTCAACTTGGTTCGGTTGGACGTGATGATGCTGATGATGATGATGATGTGTGTTCACGCGGAAGAAAATATCGACATTTTGTTTAACGTATAGTATATGTAGAAAGTGGTAAAATTTTACATCAAAAATTATGTGATCTAATTATCTGGGCCCGCTCCGCTGGGAAGCGGGTGTGAATTTATCTATGTGTGTGGATAGACCTTACAACTATGTGACTATTGCAGTAACCTGGTCAGCTGCGTGGCGGTGTGTATCGACAACTGTCACTTCGTAGAGATGGGGGTGCGCGGAGGCGGTGGCGGCGCTGAGGGCCCGGGCCTACGGCGACCACGCGTGCAGTGCGACTCGGCGGAGCTGGCGGAGTGGGTGGCGCGGCAGGCGGCCTACGCTAAGAGGATGTATCACGAGCGACAGCACACGTTACATCCGTACTCTTATGTATAACCAAAGTTCAAAGACACATAGATGGGGTAATGTGAAACAATACCGACATTTGTTTAATAAACACGTACTGTACGAGCTCGTTATTCCGGCGCATAAACTTTTCATATGAAACAAAATAAAATAGAATCGTAATGCAGCGCACTTCGTGGGATAGAAATAATTTCGTTTTTAGAATTTTGAAAAATAAAACCATCTTAATATTAATTTATTACTACATAGTAATAATGAGATGGGTCAAAAACCGTGGAAAAGGAAGTTTGCATCTTACATAGGTTAGAGGCATTATCGCGAGACACTGACCCGACTCGATGTCGTGAGACGACCGCTGTCACTGATGTGATTATCCGTATGGACAGATGCCGGCACTGCGTTGTTCGGGGAACGCGTGACATCAACATGGACCAGCGATATTCACTCGTTTTCGAAGTTGTAAATAATTCATAAATAAGTTTCTGATCAAAACAAGAGCTTTTGAGAGCATCTACAGTTCAGAGCGTCCGAATTACATCACTCGTCAACTCATCTAAAATTATAGTAAATTGAATATTTTTTGGTTATGTTAGTAGAGTTGACGTTGGATATTCCGGGCTTTAGTGCTCCGAGGAGCACTTATAAAAACACAAATTGAACATTAATACTGCAAAGAGTGTCTTAAGGCTTCCTTCTTAATTTCCTATGGAGTACTACTCTTACCTCCTCAGACAGCTGTGTTCATTCCGCACATACTAGATAATTTAAAAGGCCTATGTCGACTGAACCAATTAGGTTGTGGCTGTAAATAAGGTATATATTTAAAAAAAATATTGTGTACGTCCTCGAAAATTCACAAATGCAACCATTCAGAATTAATCGCTTTATCGTGTATATTTTTAATGTAAAAAATTTCCAGTGTCGTTTTTGTATTTCGGACCATTAGTTAAGTAATGCATTAAAATTGCTTACTTTGGAATAGTAGATCTCAATGTGTATCATATTCATATTAGACAGCTCAGCATGGGCGTGAAGCCAGGTTTGGTTTTTGGGGGAGTGAGGAGGAGGTTGAACCTCCCAAAACTCGCCTGGCTACGCCCATGTAGCTCACTATACTCATTCCATAATCACAAGATCGACTGTTAGCTAAATTAGATAATAGTGATTTAGATACATTTATTAGGATGATGGATTGAGAGTATTCTTCGTCTGTATTACACCGGTGTGGTTATACAACATTTTGCGAACATATCTTGTATTAATTGTTAATATGAATATACCTGTAGTGCGTAGAATTGTTGTCCTACTGTTGTTCACTTAACAATCAGGAATGATGTATACAATTTTTTTATGCGGAAATAAAAGTGACGCATAACGCACAGATATGCTTATATAGGCAGTATTATTTTATAAATTAAAGAATTGCGTTAAAACTTGGCGTTAGGCGTCCATATAAAAATAATTTACGTTTTATTTAATCAATATTCAACGCACAGCTAATTATAGATTTTTTTAAATGTTAGTTTAGTACGTACACTCGTGGTAAAACTTTCTTTCCGTTCAGTGATTAATTCGCAACCAGTTGCGACGAGTGTGAAAGCGAAGGAATGTTTTTAAAGGCTTTACGGAGGAAATGAAGTTTTGCAATCTGTGGGTAGACCGGCATAATAGACTATTCCACCAATTTATTTTTAATTTTTATATGGGACGATCTTTTCATAACTGAAATTTTGGCACAAATTTTATTGTAACGCCATAAGAATTTACAAAGTTAGAGCAGTTTTAAGTAAGCGGTTTAAAGTGTGGGAATAAACGATAGTTCCCGGGGCGACCACCCGCGGTGCATACCAGATGAACGCGCGGCGTGACATAATAAATACTTACATGTACATAACTTGCATGTACCGTGCGGACAACGTGAATATTAGGTAGGTATTCTAAAATATCACACTTTCTAGAATAATCCTTTTTGTTTAAAACTTTGAAAAAATTAGAAACCAAGAGCCAAATCTGTAGAGCAGTGTTACGTCATAACGGCTCACGTGGCCCATCTCTGCAGGCATTTAGCATTACAACAATTCGTTTTATTTCAAAATTTTATTGTATCTCTGTATGTTATTGGTATTTTTCGACGAATAAAAAAGATTAATGTAAAAATATTGCCAACGTAATCTGCTTATTCGCGAACATAAATAGTGGAATAATCTATTGTTCAAGCTAATTCACCAAAATGAACCAATTAGAACCTTGAATGCACCAGTACTGCACTCTGATTGGTTAATTTAGTTGAATTTACGGTCGAACCTGTACATGTATATACTCTGTCAAACAATATGTCGCAGTTCATTCGCACAACCATATTTAATAATAATTATGGTGGATGTATCCAGGGGCATTTTATTTGACAGAGAATTTATCGATTGTAAGCCAATATGACTAATGTTGTGTGGAAAAGTAGAGAGAGATTAGTTACATAGGTCATATGCGGCTGTGATATATTAAATGACAGTGCATGTATGTAATGCGTGCTTCGTTTTATACTAAAATATTTTGGCAGTCCGTTTTTATTTAAATTAGGTTTTATACGTATTTATTATTTTTTCCTAACCAAAGTTTGTTTTCAAGTACAGTTTTATTAAGTTATTGAAATGTTTTGGGATTGAGGTATTGTGGGATAAGTAGGTAGTGTAAGATGCGGGTAGGTAGAATGAGACAATTAATCAAATTGAAATGTGTTGATTGGAGGTGGCAATAAAGTTTTATCTTGTTACTAATTTGTTTTCTTTTTTTTTATCCTTTTACCTCTTCCTATATAATTTTCTCTGATTTAAACTTTCCTTCGCAGCACCCGTAACCAGCGTACATGTATGAAGGGATTTTTTTTATGGAACTGACTACATCAAGGCTACATCACCTTATGCACCAGTTTTCTGGTACCAGTGATGTCAGCCTAAACACACTGGTGAGTTATGGTAGTTGCCATGTCAGGACTTCCCTCCATTCCAGTCAGCTACACTTAACTGGATAGAAAACAAAAACCATGTGTCATAGCCGCTTCGACTGCCCTTCATTCAGTGCGGTGGTATTAATCCGGGCGAGTTTAACCCTAGCACCATGAAAGGATAGGGAAGAAACCTACAGTTTAACGTGGAATCCGACCACGACAATAATCAACGGTCAAGTGGACACTCATCCAAGATTAACTTCGGTAATCGAACACCGAATACCGCAACCACTGAGCCAACGACGCTAATAAAATACCCCCTGATGTATGCTGGTGGATAAAGCAAAGGATGTATGTCAGGAACGTGTGACGTGGAGCTCCATTGTCTGTGCCTATCCCTCCGGGGAAGAGGCGTGATGGCATGTAAACTTTCGTTCTTGGCATAGAAACCCAACAGTAATCTAGCAGATCAGATTCTAAGAATGTGATTTAAATAATGCCATCAATCCATTTGTAGGAACTTACTCGTAGTTCACAATCACAGCAAGTGAACAAGTGAACTTCATTATCAGCAAACTGAACGCTATCAACTCGAGATAACTGTTTGTGGTTTTGGTTCAACATTTATTGTCACGTGTGTGTTATATAAACACGACAGGGGTATTCAACCATCCATTCCATACTAACATACTGTGTATTAACACGTTGACTGTCCCCATACAAAAAATTATTTTCCCCAAGTCCAAAAGTATGTTTTATCAAAAATATTATGTTTGAAAAGTACGAACATTGGATACATAAATGTTGGAAAATGTAGCCAGACTTTCAGAGTTTTCCCCGTGACACACCGTGCGGCGCTAGGACTTGCGTATGAAAACACCCATTACATGCATAGTGTCGTATGAAAATTCATAAAATACTAGGAAATTTTACGTAGGCTGATTGCATATTCATACAAACCCATTCCCTACTCGCACGTCCTAAACATAATATTAATTCCATTTCATATGTTCAATAAAATTTGTGGAACCTTACATTTTAATACTACCAGTGCTCCACCGTGTGGCACGTTCTTGTAATTAGGTGGAACCGAACGCCACTAGGTGGCGCATAGGATTTTACTGAGTAATGCAGCTTATGGAGAAATTCATAAAATTGCAATTTAGTTACTTTGTGATTAATATCATCACTTATAAACTCTTATTGTCACTGTATTTAGAATGAAAAGGTTCACGGTATAAGCGGTAAAAGTTATTATTCCAAAAATACTGAATGACAAGTTTGTTTTCTTTGTATTGAGATCTTGGGTTTTTAGGTCTTGAATAAAAACTTGGAAAATTTTCATTATACGTAGTCATAATCTTATGTCAAATGCAATGGAATACAGTAGGTATTATTATGGAAAGATTCAGTACTATTTCATACGAGATATTCTGATGCTTCCGACTTGAGTCTTGAGCTAAAATTATATCCAAGTACAATGAGTCCTTGACCAAATGAGATTAGCAGCCCCTAAATGTTTTAAAACTAAATGTTTTGGGTTCACTCGTTTCTTACATCCGTGTAAGTAGACCGGTGCTCTTGTTTTTGCACCTTTTTTCAAATCAAATTACCTAAAAAAGTGGTCCCATTGGGGCCATGCATAAATCAGCTATGAATGTATGAGAGCATGTGAGGTAAAGTTGTCTACTTTGCAATATCTTTTACAAGTTAAGTTGACAGTCGAGTCGGCCGATAGATAAGAGCACTTGTGCAATACACATTTCACATAATTAAACAATAACAGTAGGTACAAATGTAGGTAAGTCTTGCCTTGTGTCATATCAGGTTTAATTTGAAGGTCGCGCGCGCGCGAAAGTGTAGTCTGCGGAGTTCTTTTTAGGACAGAGGAGTAGATTGAATAGTTTTTAATCTGTGGGCTGGCTGTGAGTTGATCATAGTGAATTTTCGTCTTAGGTACACTTTACTTTAAATAGAGTGAAAGTATCTAACTGTGTGTTGCATATTTTTTAATTTAATGTAGGTATTGATTTTATTTCATGTTCATGCCATTATAATAATTATCCACATACCAAAGTTATCTTCTGTGTTGAGGATTCGACTTTGAGAATTTCATGTTACATTTCACTAACACTTTGACATCGATGACCTTGATTGAACTCTGTAGATAAACGCGCCAATTCAAACTTATTTGTTAATCCATGGTTAATCAAAATGACTGAATAGTTTCATTACTATTTTTGTGACATAACCTCACTCAACACCAGTTTTTATTTTTCTAGTTAAACCATGGCTGCTCTGGACATCAGTAAACTGACATTGAAGACGAAGGACTTGTATGTCCCTCCGTTGTCTGAAGTCGCACTAGGTAAACTAAAAATACAATGGTTTAGTTACACACAATTCTTTGTTTATTTTCTGTAATATATTATATTACATATGTACCTTCCTATAATTTTTTTCCAGTTCTCTCGAAAGGTCTCGTATCAAACTTTGAGACAGTGCAGGTAGAAGTTGTGGACTGCCCTGACCTGACTCAACCGCCCTTCGCTCTCACTTCACCGGGTTTGTTTATGTTTATTTTTACAATACAACTCCTATTGTCTTATCGTCTTTCTCTCCAATACATCAACTTCTGAATAAATATACCGCTGAACGCAAAATTAAAACACTCTAGGAAACTTGTACGCTGTGTTAACTTAATATTACAGCTAGTCATCATTAGCCAATATCATTAGCCTTACACCTAGCAGTGGTTACCCACTGGCTCTCCCAAGTCAGATACATGAAATAAGAACCAGTCATGTATTTCAACAGGATTTGGAGGCAATCCACAGATCATCGAGATGGGGGGTGTTCCTTACCTGATGCCGCTCGTGCAGCGGGATAAGGTCTATGACCTCAAATCCTTTCTCGAATACCTGAAGCGAGACCCCGGCTTCATCGCAGGCGCTGGCGCCGGACCTTGGCCATACCCTGGGGTGAACTGTGAAGTATGCTATTATTATTGACATTAACTTCTAGATTATAAAAAAGTATTGAACTTATTTCTGAAGGTTGTATATAATATGTAATGGGGAATGTACATATTCTGTACATTCCCCAAACTAAATTATATAAAGCATCATTGTCTACACTACTACATAAAATGGGTTGCGGAGTAGCCTAGTTGGTGAGCGCACTCCTCTTACTCGAGAGGTTGTGGGTTCGATACCACAATTTTTCCAGATTTTAAAATCTCTGTTAAAATTTAAAAACATTGTAGGATTTTGTCTGTAAAACATTGTGAGGAAACCTATACACTAACAATACTAATGTGTTAGTGTTGTAGGTTGGCTGGAAGAGATTGCCTCCGGCAATAAGTCAGCCTTCTAATAAGCAGAAAAGTCTATATTTATTTTATTTATTTAAAATATTTCAGGGAATCATCAATTTGACACTAGATAATGGCAAAGTCAACCAGGGCACGAGGATAGTGACTGTGGTGCCTCACGGAGCATCCAAGGCCGAGGGCAAGCACAAGGTGGAAGTTCTGCCCGCGACGGAGACGCGTTGCGCATTGCTCGGAAACTATATTTTGTCTGACGGCAAACCTGGGAAGGTATTCTCTATTCTAAACCCATTAACCTCTCCCACGCCACGGGCATGTATACATGCGGATGCTGCCACGACGGGGCTATAGCACGCTACTGTAGCTCATATTGAAATTAGATGAAAATGCACATATCAACATGCATTCAGGAAAGAAAGGCACGAGAAGTAACATTACAGGACTTTTAAAATGTTTCAGGTTGTGAAAGTGGCTTGCAAAAAGCGCATTGGTCAAGATAACTTCATAACAGCCATTAGGGAAATTCTGAAGCAGCATTTCAAGGAAAAAGTTGTAGGTGAGTATGTTATAAGTGCATATGTATTATGTATATTATTTTATCTTAATCAGAAAAATACGGAAAACAAATAAAGAAAACGTCCGAGCCGGGGTTTGAACTCGGGACGGAAGTTTTCTTTATTTGTTTTCCGTATTTTTCTGATTAAGATTCAGTAAGCGACTTGCATGCTAAGCAAGGAAAATCAAATAAAGCATTTTCATATAGAATGGAACCTATACAATTTCAGTCCGAACTGCTGAACCGTTTAGGAAGAGATGTGCGGACAAACAGACTAACAGACAGACAGACACCGAGAGTTTTTTTTTACCGTAGTCTAGTAAGCAGCTTCGCTTCCCCTAACCAACTAGAACGGCAAAGTGGTTTTGATAGGAAACCCTATCTTCCTATTCACGGGAGGAACGCCAGCGGCTCGACCGAACACCAAAAAGACCACAAAATGTACCAATTTTTGCTCGTCTCTAGCACATTTACTATTAAGCCGACTTCAGTGCCGTATGGGTTTTTCGTGAGATTATTATATATACGTCTGCTTATTCTGACATAAAAAAATCCATTACCAGCAGTGAGGTTACCCACGGTCAATCAATAATTTTTTGCAATTATTTCGAGGTTTTTTTATGGAAACTGACCGGATGGCTAAATCACCTAATGTACCGTTTTTTTTTTGTACCAGTAATGTCAGCATAATACACCTTGGTGAATTAGGTAGGTGCCACGTCAGCGCTTCCCTCAAATCGAGCTAAATCGAGAGTTTCCTGGCCAAAAGTGTAGGCATGATCGGAATCGTGCCTTGGTGATTTTTTGCTCGAGTTCTTGACTTGATACCTAGTATCAATTACTTAACTTGATACCTACCTAGTATCAAGTCAAGTCAAAGACCCAAGCACTCGAGCAGTATGAATCTGTGTATCGCTATAGCGATCCATGGTATCAATCATGTTGATGCAATCGAAATGAATGTAGAATTTTGACTTATTCAAGGGCATTGCCATAAGAATTTGAATTAAGAATATAAGAATAAACACCAACTCTTTCCGGATCGTTGTGTAATTTTGTGGTGATGTTTGTTCTGTTACATCCTTACGTGTACTGTGCTTGAGATTTATGCGCCTGCGCATACTCACGGAAACGCTACCGATTTGAATTGATTAGGTAAGTCATTGAATTAAATCTGAAATATGCGCGCGTCGTGTGACTAACGAGTAATTGCTGCAAAAAGTTAAGCTTACTGCGTCTTTCCGTTTTGGATCGGTGTTAGCGTGCCATCATTTGTATGGTCAGGGGCTTGAAGAAACAACCTCTGCAGCATTTTCTGTCTTCTCTACCCTGCTAATTGTTTTTGTATCTTACGGTCTTTTTGTGTCTTACTGTATTTTTAAAGTATTGTTTTCTCCAACCTGAGAAGGTTGGAAAAACCTTTTGTCTGTTTTTATCTTACTGTGTTCTTAAAGCATTGTTTTCTCTAGACTGATCATGAACTTTGTATCTTACTGTGTTTTGTAAGTATTGTTTTCAACCTGATCAGTGACTTTATATCTTACTCAGTTCTTCTAGCCTGATCATGGACTTTACTGTATTTTTACAGCATTCTTTTCTCTAGTCAGCTCATTGACTTTGTGTCTTACTGTGTTTTACGTCATTATATTTGTCATACTGCATATATGCGTATGTATGTATTTGTGTAGCATTGGTTTCTTTAGCCTGCTCATTGACAGTACATCTTACTGTGCTTTTGCAGCATTGTATTATCTTCCAGGCACATTGACTTTGTATCTTAATGTGGTCTTACATCATTGCATTAACTTGCCTGCACATTGACTTTGTATATTTTAGTAGTTTTACAGCTTTGTATTCTCTAGCCTCCTCATTAATTTTGTATCTAACTAGGTATGCAGGTTTTCATCGGTGTTACACATAGGTTATAAACGTATAAAACACTCATGGCTGGGGTAGGTGGTGCTATTACTCGGCTTAGAGTTCGTTCTTTCTTCTACTATCTTCAGGACACGTGCCGGTCCTGGAGTTCCAGTGTAGTGGTTAGGATTATCTGTGTTTTAAGACAACTTTCCACATATTTTGCTAAAGGCGGTGGTCGATAAAGAATAATAGGATATGTTTTTTATTGAATCCCATGGATATTCGGTTGCATGCAGGTTGCGAAAACCATGTCGACCTTACAGGTGCCTATTCATGCCAATCTTAAAGGACTTGAGACTTTACCTGGAGGGAAATATGTGAGCAGGGATAGTGTATCCCAGAGTTCACCATCCCATGGGAATTTTTCATTTTGTCGATCCTCAAATTTTAATAAAAATTCGACTCTCGTAGTATCACCTATGTTCATGATAAATTTCACTTTGTTTTAGATTAGTTTTACACGTTTCACTTTGTAAAAACTATGTAAGGATAATTTTGCAGCTACCGTAATAGACGCGCATGTATGAAGCTATTAATGACGGTGGATAAAGCAAAGGATGTGTGTCAGTAACGTGTCCAATGGCGCCTTAATTGTCTCTGCCTACCCCTACGGGAAAGAGTCGGGATGTTATGTATTTATGTTAAGCTTAGTACATTTTACTGGTTATAAAAATTTCAGAAAAAAAACTCGAAGGAAAACAGTTCCACAACCATGCGTAATAATTACGCCAGATACGTACATATATACATATCACTCACGCTAAATCCCGACAATTGGGGTAAGCAGAGCAATCGGTGTTGTGCTGCAAGAAGTCCGCTAAATTACAGCA
>WYDE02201864.1:0-10165 GCA_009867175.2 Adela reaumurella
TACGTAGACTAGATACTCCTTATTACAACAGTAAAAAAATTATAAAAATCGGACGACGTTCAGGGGTTGGGAAAACGTAAATCCCGAAAGACGAATTTATATGGAGAAAATCAACCTCTGTCTCGTCTTAATATTATTATGTCGATGTGCTTATATTTTATTTTGGTTGAAAACGAACCAATTCGCAGTTTTGGCAACTGTAGGTACGCTACGTAGACTATATTTCGGTCGTAGTACCTACTTTCTGGGTGTACTTATATCTGTCAATATTATAAATGACATCTAATCGTATCTATAGGTACAACGATCGAACCCATATTTCAACACAAGATTTGCGTAGAATACCGGTGAAGTTGGATGCGTCTAAGCGTAGTCTTCATAGCAGATTTAAGAGGACTACTGCTGACCTTCATAACCTACCCCAATGTCAAATCTAAGTTTTCAAATAACTTTTTCATTGTTATTGTGCTGAAAAAAGTTTTGCACAATCACGCGGACTATTTAACCGCGTGCTTGAAGTCAAAGGAATATCAATCAATCAATTCGTTTATTGTCCAAAACATGAACCATATTCTGGTATGACAAAACATTTTTCTGAAAAATTACAACAATTAGGTACTAAGTTATTTGAAAACTAAGATTTAGGGTGGGGGTAGGTTTTTCGCAAAAGCGCAGTCACCTTAATTCCATGATAATAATCTCAATACCTTCTTCAAGATCTTCTCAGCTACTTCATCCTTTGGGTAATCGATGATCGTTGGTTAAGCTGGTAATTATATTATTTGCGCTGATGCAACCAAACATATTCAAGTTGCCTAATGGAAGTTTAAGCAAAATTCTTCTACAGAGATGGCGTTGGCTCGCAGTCAGTCGTTGCTCCATCCGACATAGTCGCTCGTAGCTGCTGCAATTTGCAGCCGGCCGGAGAATATTCTGATAATCTGCGCCGGTAAGCGATTCTGGGAACTCAAATTGCATCAACTTGAGAGAATACTGCAATCATTAACTATGTACCTAATTGCGCCTCGCGTTATGATCATTTGTGTCGACCTACCTGGACCTGGACAGTCGGCACCTAATAAGTACCGAGCACTTATCTACCATGTTGCGTTTGCATTACTGTATTCCTAAAATTATAAACCATTGAGGTTTAATATTAAACAGACAGGTTCTATATTAAACAGACATACCCGTCAGGGTTTTGAATGTTGGCCCAATCATGAAAAAGTGAAATAAAAATACTAAAGTCATAAATTTTCGATGGTTTTCTGATAGAAAAAGTGAAATAAACCGCCAAAAACTGATGTAGTTCTTGGTCTACCAAAAAAAATCCTTAACAAAAGTTTTTCTATAGTAGCAAGAACCTATGGGGAAATGGGCCCTAATTCAAATCCTGAGTCGACATACCGACTGCTATTCAATGCAACATTTCATAAGACTGCTGGTGTGAGAGAATAATTAGGTAATTATTTTACAAAAACACACATAGGTAATATACATTTTTGTATTGTTTGTGTAATATATAGTGGAGTGTCAGACTGACCGAGCGGGAAAGAGCACGCCTCTCAAGCGGGAGGTGCGGGTTCGATACCCACCGGGAGCACAATATTTATAACTTTATAATTTGTGCTAAATGGCTGCTGACACTTCGGTGAAAGAAAACATCGTGAGGAAACCCACTTCCAAACCGATTAGTCACCGTGGAAGTGTATGACTAAAATCCTCTCATATCATGTAAAATGAGAGAAGCCTATACCCAGCCAGCAGTGGGGCGAATAAAATGGCTGCAAAAGAAAGAAGACGAAAGATTAATAATAAAGCATTCTTGTATACATAATGAGCAATATATATAAATTATTTTCAAGTGCCACATTCGGTTTTTTCATTTAATTTCATCGGTCACGGTTTTGTCGTACATAGTGTAGGTGTGTCTTTCCATTATTATGTATGACTCCTATACCCGTGTCGCAATATATGCTGCCTCTGATACATACATTTGACTTCACACGAATTTGATGTAGCCTGAAAATGAGCAGCCCAAATGAGCGCGGTACGTGCGTGCGGTTTATGCGTGTAGCGTAGGCGAGTAGTGAACGTGTCGTAGGCTCGGATAGAAAACAGAGCAGCGCCAACGGCGGGTACGTTGCGAACTACTCCGCTTTCCGAAAATTGAGTTATAAAATTGAAAATTTTTCGGGGGAAATGTCAAATAGTTCTCCTGTAATAGTTCATACCTGGTTAAGTTTATTTACATTTTCGTAATATGGTTTTACTTTTTCTTTTTTTCTTCGGCTATGGACCTAAAGGTCCAGTAAATAGCCGTATTATTGTATTTTGCCTGTACTGTGGCAAAGGGACTAGAATCTCGGGCAAACGGAGCGAATCCGGCTCGCTGCCGTCAGTTTGCGGATTGTTACCGCCTGATTTCTCCACTGAAGTTTACGGCCGGATTTCGGGTTTTACCCATTGCATTTCTGACTCCTGCTCCGCTTAGTGTGTTGAAGATATATTAAGAGGAGCAGGAAAACCGCGAGGTGAAATTACAAGCACCGTCGAGTAAGCTTCAAATAGAAAGCTCTGTTGGATTCAGTAAAGGTGGAATTATTGCGTGAGATTTTAACCACTTCTTTGTGGTTTTAAATAGAAAATTGTTTTTATTGAAACCTACATGGATGGCATCATCACCTAATGCTCCAGTTTTTGGGTACCAGTAATGTCAGTATAATACACCTTGGTGAATTAGGACGACGCTGACATTGATTCTAATATTTTCGAAAATGAAACAATCTTAAAGTTTCTCTATACATTCAATGATGACGAAACTCAGATTCCGTGGAGCATTGAACGTCTCTCCCCGCGAGGAAGTAAACCTTTACCAATAAAGAAAATATTCCACGCGGAATTGCACCTACAGCAGGCTTAAGAGCCGCACAGGCTCTACCGGCTAGACAAGCTTATATTTGTGCATATGGATTCCACGTGGACACTTTTGAGGAGCAACTTTTCACCTACCTCAGCTCAAACGTGAAATTCGAAGTAAAGAAGCTGCAGTCCAAATGGCCCAATGCTTGGAATGCTGCTTTCAAAGTCGGTGTGCCATTTGACTTAATTGATAAATACATCCCACCTGACATGTGACTGGAGAATGCAACATGTTTTTTCGTCGCCCCACGGCTACCCTCCCTCCCCCCACTATAATTTATAAAGTTTTTCGGACAGGAGCCGAGAGTTACGTTAGAAAAACCATATATGAATTATTTTACTGTTGGACACCAGAATATTCGATATATTTCGAATAAAACAATGTAATTAGAATGTCCTCTGGAAAAGGAACTAGCTACGGATATTCTGTGTTTGAGTGAGCACTGGATCACTTATGACAATCTCCTTGCTGTGACTCTTCTGAACTAGTACCTGGCAGCTAGTTACAATAGAATTAATCATGTTCACGGCGGAACATGTATAATGTGAAAAACAATATAATATATGTGTAGATCTCTCTATCTCTAATAATTCATTTGAAAAAAATATTTTTAAAATGAATTTGATTTTGAAATTTGCGGAATTTATTGCACTGAGATAAATACCATTATATTGTGTGTTTATAGATCAAACATAGGGAATTTGTCAGTATTTCTCGACAAATTATCATTACTGTTAGATAGAATTATATCGGGATCTTCGTCCGATATTATCATCGTTGGTGACTTTAATGTTAATTTACATTTTAACAGTCCTTCCAGTAAAACTTTACTTTATTTGATGTCAGTCAGTAGCCTTAATCCTCTTGTATCTTTTTCTGCTCGTATTCAAGCGAATACTAGAACTTGCTTGGACCGTGTTTATTCCAATATTGATAAGAATAACATATCTGTTTTACCTACGACAACCTTTGTTAGTGATCATGAAGCGCAGATTACTATGATCTTCCATGTAATTTTCTGGAAATATTACACAAATATATTTATTTATGTTATGCTACCTTACTAATAAATGTGTTAAAATCGGGGTATACCCAGACACACTGAAGCACATAAAAGTTACGCCGGTTTATAAGGGAAAACGTAAAAAAACGAAATGAAAAACTTTAGACCTATTTCCATAGTTTCCATGTTCTCTAAGATACTGGAACTGGGTTTATGGAACCGTTTTGTGGAGCACTTTAACCAGCACAGATTGCTCGCACGTCACCAGTACACCTAACAAAAGGGACTCTCTACGGTCGACGCGGCTCGAGCAGTTGTCTTCGAGTCATCGAACATCTGGAAAATAGGCAACAAGTTGCTACAATCTTTTGCGATCTATCACGAGCTTTTAACACAGTAGATCATAACTTACTCTTGCAAAAGCTAAAACATTACGGAGTTCGAGAGTATTTTTTCAATTTCCTTGCCTCATTTCTTTCAAATCGATCTCAAATCACGGCCTTTGTAGAGGGCGGCCGATCCACTGCGTGTAATATAGGTGATAAGTCTGTTCCTCATGGCACAGCTTTAGGAAATTTATTTTTCCTTTTTCCTCCTTAATGACCTGCTCGCTCTGTTTCCAGAAGGAGATATGATCATGTACGCTGATGACGGATATGTGATCGTGAGTGGGAACTGTTCCGATTATTTAAAACACAACTTAAAAGATGCTATCGCTAAATTAGCCCAATGATTAAATCTAAGGGTTTGCTACTCAACCTGGACAAAACCAATATCATACACTTCTGTCTCCACGTTGTACATCCATGGACACTGTTTCTAGAACACAACATACTCAAATTACTCAAGTACAGTCGGTTAAATTTGTCTTTGTGGAGTTGGACGTGGGGCAGCCGTTGTCGCAACATATGAAAGGTCTCTGTAGGAGATTAGGAAGAGCATCTTTTGCCTTACAAAGAACTGCGTCTACACTTGATACCAAGAATCAGCGGATTGCCTATTTTGGTTGTGTCCATTCCCTTCTCACATATGAAATTGAGTTGTGGGGCCATGCTGTGGATAGAGTTAGGGTGTTCCGTATGCAGAAGCGCGTAATACGTACACAGGCCAATGCACCGCGAGACACCCTGCACGGGAGTATTTAAAAAAGTTCTAAATTTTAACTGTGCAGTGTATGTACATACATCACAGAGATCAAAAAGTTTGTAAGCAAACACCAAGGGTTATGATGTTGGAAATAGGCATCACAGCTATAACACCAGAAACGCTGAGAGACTTAGGCCTGTGAAACGTCGTTTTGCAAGATCTGAGAGATTTGGATATGTACTCGTAGCTGGTCCAACGATTTATAATAAGTTGGACGAGTCGATAAAAGAGGCGTGCACTGATGGCAAGCTTTGGCAATGAAATCAATCGATTCTTAATAATAACTTCTTGTACAGTGCCTAAGAATATTTTGCACTGTTAAAGAACTTATTATTAAGAATCTATTAATTTCAATTTGAAATCAATCGATTCTTTAGGCAATTGATTAGCCGCTTGATTAGGCAATTAATGAAAACAATTCTCGAACATATCAATACAAATTGATATGTTTGAGAATTGTTTTCATTAATTGGACTATGTGTTGTCTGGTACAAGCGTTTATTCTATGTGCAGCTCAAAAGTACCGAATAGAGACCGGTATATGGGCGAACCGAGAGTCGACTGCACATAGAATACAGAGCTTAGAGAATCTTAGGTGTTGCCACGTAGTGAAAATATTTTTAGTTCCGAAACCATAAATTTCTACTCTTTCCTGTTTTACTGTAGGTACTTACCAACGTGTAAATACATAGATAGGTAGGTAGCTACACAAACGTTTTCCGAGTCACTAATCGGCTATAAAGTGCGCACTATAAAAAAACGTCTCTTTACGAGCGTCCCCTCGTTAATCGCAACATTAAACTCTTTTCACTTTGACTACAGGTCGGTAGCTGATCGCGGCGC
Source organism: Adela reaumurella (assembly GCA_009867175.2). Taxonomy (NCBI): domain Eukaryota; kingdom Metazoa; phylum Arthropoda; class Insecta; order Lepidoptera; family Adelidae; genus Adela; species Adela reaumurella. The sequence continues at coordinate 5,916 of WYDE02201864.1, forward strand.
GGCGCGGCGCCTGTCAACGAGCGCTCCATTCACGCGGCGACCGGTCACGGCTCGCGATCGCCAGACATACATAATTATTATGTCCAGCTATACTTCAGTCGCCGTAGGAAGTCCCCCGTGCGATTCTCTTTCGCACATGGGTTGTACTCTTCTTTTCACAGAACGTTAGCTGTGTTTGTAATTATAAACAAGTATTGGTAAATAGAACAATAGTCGTGCTAATCCTCTGTTCATTCGATAACGTCGTAAGCGCCGCAGCGATAAGCGAGTTATTTGCGTTTCGATTCTAAGACGCTATTGTGGCCGACTTTGGTGCTAGACGTAGCCTTGCACAGACGCTAACTCGATGAAACGCCTTCAGTAAAAATAATACAAACTATTTTACAAAGTCACTTTATTCGGAAAGAAAGGGAGAGCATGTACGATGTTTCGCGGGGACTTCCTACGCCGACTGTAGTATAGTCATATTGCGGGTCGGAGGGGATTGGTCGGATAAGTTTGTTTGCAAGCGTATTGGGAAATGTATCTCGGTTTATTTGTTGCCGCTCATGCTATTTGTTTTAGTGTTAGAATTTTGGGTTGCGGAGTAGGTTGGTTTTTGAGTGCATGTCTCTTACTCGTGAATCATGAGTTCATAACCTGGCATGGGTATGATTTTTCCGTATTTTAAAATATTCGTTAATTGTTGTACAATATTACCTTGTGTCTGAAAACACGGTAAAGAAACCGTACACTACCGACACAAATTTGTTTTATTGTATATAAAGTTTGACTGCAAGACAATGCCTCCAGTAGTAATTCCGTCTTCTGCTGTTCAGAAAAGTCTATACCTATGTATGTATTTATTTTAATTGCACATATTTAAATTACTTTAATAGATGCTTTTTTAGGTTAATTTTTCAGTGTAGGTACATATTTTTACAAGAACATAAAAATATAATCACCATCATCATCATCAGCGTTTGGCCGTTCCCTGCTGGACATGCGCCTCTCTAATTTGAAAAAATAATGTGTAAATAAAAAAAACACTTTATAATTTTACTTAATTATTAACAAATATCATGATATGTTTATTTTTATAGAATATGATGAATTTAATTAAAAATACTAAAGTTACTATTACCATGTTTAGCAATGCTTCGTGAACAACAAAATACGCATCAGGTCGTATACACGTCATGTAATTTGTTCATTTTCAAAAGTTTCCACATAAATAGCGCTAACACGACGCATGTCCGACTCGCGCTCGTGAATGGTGACTCAATGAATGTGTAATAACGTTGGTGGTTAAGCACTCACTAGTTAACATGAACACGCCTCATTACACTTTTATTCGCCATAAAGTCACCTGATGAATCAGATTGTGTGTATTTTCGGCAAACATTTACATAATTTTGTTTGGCGAGTTATTACGCGACTACGGTGAAGCAAAAATGAAGGGTTATTATTTTAAAACTACTCGGTCACTTATGTATCATGTATTTAATAAAATTCTCTAATGCACTGACAGACAACGCGAAGCCTCGACCGGTGGATCTACAAGCATGAAACGTTACACACGAGGTCCCTATGTAACATGGATGAGCATTAAGAAAGGAATTTTGAAAATATGAACCATGGGCAAAATAAAACACCGAAAAAAATGCAACGCGCATAGGGTTTCCTACCTAAAATCCTCCTAAGGGGCCGGCGCCTGGCGCTGGCAGAGATCGGAGCGGAGCGGTGGCCAGGAGCGGTGAATTACAGGGCGGCGCCGCGGGCAAAATGTGATTCACTTATTTATACCCGTCTACTAATTATAAGAGAGTATACCTAGCGATGGATGTGTCAGTTTGTATTGATTTTCCAAAAAAATATTTTACCGGTAGTACAGCACTTAGCATTACAGCATTTAGTAGTAGTATAACCCATTAAGGAAACTAAGTAAAAAAGTCTGTAATTTGTACTTCCTGTACAAAGATATATATGGTAATGTGTATTATATTATATGTAGATTTTAGTATCATATTAGTCTTATTTTTCGTCATTTTACATCTATTCTACCCTTTATTCTTTATATTCTGCATTTTCTAATCATCACCCAAAGGTCGACTGTTAGAAAACGCTACTACAGCGTTAAGTCCGCCTTTTTGTTCTATCTATTCAGCTGTATTTCTTGTTCTATTATTACTATGCAAATTAAGAATTTCTATCTATCTATCTACCCAGCTATCTATCTAAAGATCGGAGATTATAAATTAAGATATAACTCATAAACCACTTCACTGATAACCTTGAAAATAGTTTTAATCTAATAAGTGTATGAACTTACCTTTGCATAAAACATAAAAAGTTTAATTTGTGTATGAATACTTTAGAGTAATCTGGTGGCCCAGACATTGTTCAGAATTTAGCCAAATTTCAATAAATTAACCACGAACAAAGTTATTAATTAATTAGTTATTAATACAATAACTGTCAACCCTGGTCATAACATAGAATGGATTATATCATGAAATAATACATTATTGCGTGAAATGGTCGCATTTCATAAAATGTTGGCGGTTTTATTAACGACTTCATAATGTTATTTGGTCACATCAATGAATAGAATACGTTTGACGATATTGCCACTGTATATTGTCCAGATCATGAAATGATCAGTCACTTCATAAGGAGTCTTGGTAGAATAGTTACATTATTTACCGTCAGAGGCGCACACAGCGCTTTGTTTACAATTACATCGATACCGATATAAAATGCTTTCTGTCTTATCTTATGCTTCCATATACGATCTAGGTAGGTAACCACAACACTGCATGAAAGTCGGGGCTGCGCAAGTCGTTATCATTTATGCCAAAGTATTGCACAGGTTAGTACGCACCCTACATTTACGATACGGCCAAACGTCATTGATTAAATATAATAAAGCTGACTGTTAAACGATACTAGTACAAGTTGGGAACTTCTTGAAATGTGATCATTTCATGAAATTATTGATCATTTCATGATGTGGTAAATTCTGAGATATGGCTACAACATATACATTCTTCTTTCGCTGTGAGTGAATTAAGAATGTATTAAGGGATAGTGCATGAATTTGTGCTGCTTTTCGAAATGTTCAGATTGAAACAAAATAGGTCAATTTAATAAAGAGGCTGTAGAAATGAAAGAATAAAACCCTCATTTCATCGAAACTTTCCTAAAGAAACTGTACAAAGTCAAAGTTTTACAGAAACCCTGTACAGAAACTTCAATTATAATATTAATGTCTTGAAAAAGAAAGTTCTTTCCTTTTCATATTTTTCACGAAACTCTGCACCAGTTTCCCTGCGAAATTAATTTACCTATTAGCTGCTTAAAAACTCTGACACGTTCAGCGCCAAACCTATTTGACCGTCCCATCGATTTTCATCATATTTTTGTTTGCTCGATTCCTGCTAATTGTGTTATTCTGACTCTGGGGATCTGGGTTTTGGATTTTCCCACTAGTTTTTCATAATTTTCTTTTAAGATACGCATTGACTGGGAAATAATTTTGAGATGTATCGGTAATTTTTTTTTACATACATCCATACATATCACTCACGCTGAATCCCGACAATCGGGGTAAGCAGAGCATTCGGTGTTGTGCTGCAAGAACTCTGATAAATTACAGCACAACACCGACCACCACGTTATTCGGACAAGATATCAAGCAGCATGTAAGGCACGAAGACCCTCATACTGCTTGAATGGGCAGAAGTATCGGGCCAAGGTGACAGGTGGCGAGCCTGTCGCCCTTTAGCACTGCATCCTGTCCTTATCCCTTAGTTGACTTTTACGACATGCATGGGAAGAGATACAGTGGGGTCATTCTTTTAAGTACCGACCCCACATGATTTTTTTTTCTTAACGAAATATGGTGAAAGAAACTGCTAAGCTGAAAAATACAAAAAGGAGGAAAAAAAATGGTTAGAACTTAGAACTAAGCATTTTTATATTTCCTTTTTTTATCAGATTTTGGACATTTTTTTTATTGATTGCGCGACATATGGCGCCGAGCCACCCAGATGGTCCTTCAAGCCCCTCTCGAAGGACTCGAGGCTGTGCATGGAGGGAAATATATGGACAGGGAGAGCGTTCCAGAGTTTACCGGTTCTGTAGATGAAAGATCTACAGGATCGATTGGTACGCGTCCGCGGTAGGTCCATCGTGTAGGGATGTAATCCCTGCCCAGTACGCGTAGTGCGAAGGTGGAAAGGGGACGGCGGGATCGCGTTAAACAGCTC
>WYDE02201875.1:0-10165 GCA_009867175.2 Adela reaumurella
CTGACATGGCACCTAGTTCACCCGGTGTTATGGGCTCACACTAGACGTTGTAGGTGATGTAGCCAAACCGTGTCAGTCTCAATAAAAAAAAAAAAAAAACTTACAATGCTTTGGTATGAAAAAAGTATATAATAAATTCATTAAACGTTTCAGGCAAGAAGGCGCTACATCACACACACACACACAATTTACCAAAAGACAATATAATAGACAATGATACAGACTCATTAACTTTAACTCTTTTCGCAGGCAAAAACAGATCCGGAGACGGGCAAACCTACAGACGAGATGGAGAAGGAGACCGGCAAGTGGGTGCAGAGTTTAGGTTGTAAATTGAAGAAGATCAGTGAAGTCGCCGAACAAAAACCTGCTGGGGTAAGTGAATATACATCCAACACACTAGAATCATCTCCAGATATGACGATGTTATAGTACAGTCGCCCAGGGGCAATTTGCGTAAGTAAAATGTCCCTGGGCGACTGTACGATTAGGAAACTTATAATAATGTACGTCATATGTTACATCTGCACACTGACCTAAACGTCCCTACCATTAAGGTAGAAATGAGGAAGATTCTGAAACTGGAAGTTCATCCAAATCCACTAGCGAGACATCTGATGTGATGACATACGAGTAATCGAGAGAGCTTTAAAGAATCATGCCCCAGGACCTGCTAGAGGCAGATTTAAAGATAATAGGGATGCGTCAATGGACGCACACCCCTATGCCTCAACCTCTGAAAAATAAGTAAAAAACCGACATTGAATGTCTGGACAGAGACAGATGAGTTGGTACGAAAAAGTAGTTACAAAAAAATAAGGTACAGTGCAGATATGTGCCTGGGTTAAATACTCCTTTATAACAAGTGGAAAGTGACTATCGCAATCGGTTACTTTGTCCCGTCACGCACAACTTTACGGCGTGATTGCCCTTACACTGATACCATACTCAACACCATCACTCAAATTAATTTTACTTCATGCAGGGGTTCACCCTCTACTGGATGCAGTTAACGCCGTGTCCTTACTTGCCCAGAAATGCAGGACCACATTTTCTCTCTGAAACTATTAACTGCTGCGTTTGTCACCTTCGTCAATGTTATAGTGAAAGGTGCAATAACGCTGAACTGCTGTGTTCAGGTGCTGAAGGAGATCGAGGCCGGCATCATCAGAGCCAACAAGCACGCCATCTCCAACGCACAGAAGGTGCAGAAGTTCGCGATACTACCCTCAGACTTCTCAGTCTTCACCGGAGAACTAGGTGAGATAACATGCTATAGTTGTAATGGAGAGGTTAATTAGTTTTTAAGGGAACTCTTGCATTTGGAACCCTGAACTGACATAAATCTATGAAACACAGATGTTGTAGCTTCGTTGGACGTACGGTATCTGTCATAAGGACAGTGGTCTGTTCAAATGCTACGGGTAGCATTCGACAATGCCTTTCTTTCTATAATGAAGATTGGTATGTGCATTTCCGTTTAATTGGAATATAATCTGTTGGTGTGAAGGAAAAATTCAATGAGAAAACACTACGCTAACAATGGGAGTGTGTTGTAGTGAATAATGCTCCCGAGCCAGTTGGATATCGTGGAAGTGCATGAGTGGATGTCTCTTATATTATGAATGAGAGGGTGTGACATATGGGACATTCAAATGAAAGGGTTAAATAAAATGGAGTGATCGTATATGTCGTGGTCAGATCGTAGGAATTGACTATTTCATGAAAAATCACTCGAAAAAATAGGCTATATCGTAAAGTAAAAAAGTACAGTAAAGTAAAAAAGTATCATCACTTTCACAACCTAACCTAAACCTAATGTAACCTTAAGTAAAGAATTTTATTAGGTTGAGATGGGTTAGGATTAACTTCTTATTGTTTAGTAATTTATTATCAAAATATTAAATCTTATAATGCAGGAATTGATGAAATTCCTGCTAAATGTATAGAAAAAATTGTTAAATCAAAAGAAGTGTCAGAATGAGCAACATTAGAAGATAAAGGAGGGTATACTGTTCACCCTATCCTAACCTAACTAAACCTGCCATATCGTCGAATGAACCATATTTATTAAATTATCATAATATCCATAATAACCTAACCTGTAACCTAACTTAGTGCATTCCATTTCAGAAATGTATAAAATTTCACGATATGTTTAATTCATACGTTCTGACCACGAAATATACATGAAACCACCTGTTGTTGCCGGTTTGATTGTATTTATAATTATAATTAACGATACATTTTGTTTCAGGACCAACGATGAAGTTGAAACGCAATGTGATCTACGAAAAATACGGTAATATCATAGAAGACTTCTACAAGGATTAGCGACGGCCGGGTTAGGAATAAATTTAGTTAGGAATCTACTTAAGTAAAATACTTAATTATTTTAATTGCTCAAATAGGTGGAGATTGTTTAAATGTTAATGGAAAATCAGACTGAGAATGATAAGTTGTGATGTTTATACTGCATGTAAATATACCTACATTGTTGAAACTGAGATATTATGTGAAGATTATATTTTGGTTAAATTAAATTAAATTAAAAATAAGTTTGTTTACATAAATTTTGTATTATTCGTAAAATTATTACTATCCGCTCCCTGAGAATCCACATGAAGGGATGAGGGGAAATCACAAGGCTTATAAAAAATATCGAAACTGAGACATTACTCATTGTCGTCATTGTACATACATATCATATCACTCACGCTGAATCCCGACAATCGGGGTAAGCAGAGCAATCGGTGTTGTGCTGCAAAAACTGCGGTAAATTATAGTACAACACCGACCACCACATTTCGCAAGTTATTCGGACAAGATATCAAGAAGCATGTAACTGTTTGTAACCCTTGTTATATGAAGCATAGTAATTATATGAAGGGTCTTGTAGTCTCACCCTGGACGTGCGTTTGTCCATTGTAGTTTGTCTGTGCAGAGCACTAGACCACTTAGAGAGAAACAGAGATCACAAATTGCGTAAATTGTTGTTTATTCATTTCTTTTGGTTTTGTATGACTTTTGTAAAGCTTTCTGCATTCTCGCTTCCTCATTCACAGCCGTTTCTGTTTCGAGCAGGCGAGAACGAAACGAACAAAACACAACCATGTTGCGCTCTAATAAATTGAATGTGAATTCAAATAAACAATACGTACTCAGAACTTTGGTAACACTGTAGTTTGATGTCATGGGACTACTGGAACCAGGGGGATAAAATAAAGAGAAGACGGGTCAAAGCTATTGATGGCCGATCGTAATGTTACCGCCGTTAAAGAATCAGACTCAAGAACCCTTTGAATACTGATGAGATGCTATTGCTTTGCAAAACGGGTTTTCTCTACAAATTGCAAGTTTATAAAAAAAAAATTACTATTTTCAAGGGTCAATAACTCGGGTGGGTCGACAGCTTCAGATTGCATTGTCAGATTAGTCAATCTGACGCGAGACACTATACATTTTCGGTGTCCTTTGTCAGATCAATTGGGAAATTTAATTTAAATGAAAAATATTTGTTTCAAACTTCCATAAAAAGTAGGTTTTTGCATGAATGATATGATCCATGATGATAATTTTATGAAGGGAATCACTTTAAATCGAATAAATAAATAAGTAAATTAAGAAAAATAGTAATATGTTCCTACATACTCAGAAGTACCAGGGTACTATGAGGAAGAGAAGTAAAGTAAAAGAAGGCTGGAATCTGCTTTTTATCATAGTGCCCTGGTACATGCAGTACCCGTAACCGTACAAGCATGTATGGTGAATATTATGAGAGTGCGAGAAGTGGCAGAAGTGTGTCATCATGGCACGTGGAGATCCGTTGTCTCTGCCTACCCCACTGGGAAACAGGCGTGACGCTATGTATGCATTTATGTATGTATGCCCTGGTACATCACATATTGTGCAGAACTTAGAATAACATAATAAGCAATAAGTTATCAGCACATTATTGACTAGACATTTATTTACATGAATTTTTCATTTAAATTAACTAACACTTCTCCTTGCTATTGTAGAGCCCTGGTACATATATCAGTCTGAGCAAGTGGGAACGTTAAGACCTCCGATGATCTCAACGAACCGTTTACTTTAAGTATCAACACGATGGGTCTAGGACAAGTTCATCGCCAATTAGGCCGATGTTGTACAGAATTCAAATAAACGCCTTTCCACTGACAATACGGAATCGTTTAGTGAAAGTTGGTCATCGTGGAAGTGTATGACTAAAATCGGCTCATATCATATTAATGTGAGGCCTGTATCCAGCAGTGGGGTGATTAGAATGGCTGCGAAGGAAAGAGGAAGGATATTTTTCATTAAATTTAATTTTATCAATTGATCTAGCTGCGGATACCGTAACTAAATATTTTTTTAAACTTATGTCCCGCAACAGATCGACTAATCTGACGTTTGACACAAAAAAGTGTCCGAAGTCTAGATTAATCTGACAATGCAATATGACGTCGTCGACCCCCCAATATATCTGAATAATACTGATATTTTATTGCATATTTATGTACGTGCGGAGATAGCTGCACACGTAAGGATGTCCGTCGCGGACATTGGTTGTGGATGCCTATATCTATGCTGATGTATACAGCGAAACAGCGGTCGACCAACGTCCGCGCCGCTGATTTCGCTCCGCGCCGCGGAATCAGATCGTCGGTCTCGCGGGTTAGCGCCGCGCACGTCAGTGCACAGGCGCGCTACGGCGTTGTATGAAGCGAAATAATGGCAAGCCGACAGCTGTGCGGAGAAGATGCCTGTGTTTACAGTTGAGCGACATGGATACATAGCGCGTAATAAATGACGTGAGAAGAACACCGGAAGAGCGGGACATTCCACAGAATTTAAATAAAGGTAAAGATACCCGTCAAAGCTCTTTATCCACAGGTGGAAATAATTGAAATTGTTTTCGTCATATTCACGCAATTTCCAGAACGGAGTGTGAAATTCGGCTTACACAATTCCTGCAACAACTATGGGATGTTTATAAAATCTTCATGTACGTCTACATTGTCGTTGGCGTTGTCGGTAAATGAATAGAGGGATGATTAAGTACTGAAACGCCATTTGATCCATTTTTATGTAGTGTTAAAATGTGTAGAAGCGGACGGTCTGTTGCTCGCTGTGCGGGATACTAGGCGGACGTTCGCACGCTGATGATCCGCGATGTCCACAACGGGCGTCTTCATGTCACTATTTCCACCCAAAACGAACTCGTATGACTACGTCTTCTCTTCGCATTACCGGTTTTAAAAGAAATAAGAATTTACAATCCTTGATTTTTCGCAGTATCCTTCAAATAGATCATAAAATCAGTCTGTCGTGTTGGTTTTGAAAAAAAATAACTCAAAATTCCTGATGTAAAGGAAATAATACAGAAAAGCGGCTTAAATAAACAAATTTATTACTTTTGTATATTGCTACAGTACGATTAAGTACACACATAATAACTCTTAAAATATATGATTCAATTCAATGTGACAATTAAAGTTCTGGCTTTTTTCCTGTCTTATTTGTAAGCATTTCAATATTATAAGAAATAATACTAGTACATAATACTAAATAAAAATAAGACTTAAAGCGTGTAAGGAATGTTGTTGGAAAATCCGTTTGAATTTTTTTCTTTACATATTGTTTTAATAAATTACAAGAAATACAATCATGGGCCTTACGGGGCTGATAAGACCTAATTTCTTCCATCTAAAAAAGGCGCTTAAATAAAATTTTTAATAATTTATAAAACACGTTTCAAGAAGAATAATGAAAATTTATTCAATTCAAGTTCTCAGTTGGTGATATAGGTGTAATATGAGATTGTGTACATTTAGTCAAAAAAGTATCGGGAATTGATCATTTACATAATTCAAATTCCAAATTCAAATCAAATAATTATTTTTTGTTGCTAGGTTGGCCCAACTGTTTTCTATTCTGGCGCGGAGTTTGAGCACCAACTGTCATTTAGTTTGTTTACAGTGCTCGATTTTGTTAGTAGTTCATGTCAGGTGTGTTTTGCGATTTTTATAATGGGTAAAAACCTCGAACAAAGATCTTGTCTCAAATTTTGCATCGCAAATGGAATTTTATGTTCCGATTTGCTGAAAATGTTATAGAAAGCTTATGATGAATCTACCTTATCAAAAACACGTGCATATGAGTGGTACAGTGCATTCAAAAGCGGTCGAGATGTGTGGTCGAGATCAACGTCTTCAACTGAAATTAACATTGCTAAAGTGAAGGAAATGGTTACAGAAAATCCTCATTCAACTTTGAGAGAGATAGCCGCTGAACTTTCTGTGTCTCACGAATCGATTCGTACCATATTAAACGATCGCTTTGGCATGAAACATGTTGCCGCTTGACTATAGGTCCCGAAAGATCTGAATTTTCTTCAAAAACTCAATCGCGTAAAAGTCGTTGAAGACATGCTAGAACGAGTCAATTCCGACTCCACATTCGTATAACGCATTGTTACTGATGGTGAGACATGGGTTTACGAGTTTGAAATGCAAACCAGTCAACAAGCTTCGGAATGGTGCCTTCCAACTGAACTGAAACCGAAAAAACCACGCCAAACTCAATCAAAAGTCAAAGTCATGTTGACGGTTTGCTTTGACTATCGCGGTGTTGTGCACTCGGAATTCTTGCCAGAAGATCAGACAGTAAATAAAGAATATTATATGTGTGCGTTATGCGGCGTTTGAGAGAGAAAATTCATCGAAAAAGGTCAGATTTGTGGAAAGAAATTTCTTGGATTTTGCACCACTACAACGCGCCATCGCATAAGGCCATCATTGTGAACGAATTTTTGGCCAAAAAATCAACTAATACCATCGAACAACCACCGTATTCACCGGATCCGGTCCACTTTTTTCTCTTTCCAAAACTCAAATACCACTTCGAGGCACCCGTTTTCAGTCGATCGTTGGCGTAAAGTGTATAATTTCGGAAGAGGCCTACTTTGAAGGCGATAAAATAAATTTGAAAAAATATTTAACCTTTTCCCGGTACTTTCTTGACAGAGAATATATACATCATCTCATATTACAGCTAGATCACCTACGGAAAATATGATTGAATGAATTTTCATTATCCTTCTTTGTGTTATTAATTATTTAAAGCTTTATTTAAGCGCCTTGAAATGAAAGAAATCAGGTATTAGCCTGCTCTTAAACAGATAATGAAACTACTTACATACAAATCCGTTTTCTTAAACATAGTTTAATTTGACGTAACATTTAGAGAAAATTCCCGAACTGACGAGTCCGTCGCTAAGCTCTACTGTTTGGCAAAATTCGTAGAATTCAAATCATTTGTAACAGTCTTTAAATAGTATGTAATACTTCTTCCTTAAATTCTATAGATAAAATTAACACGATTCAGTCGAGGACTCTAATATTTTTTTTCAATATTGCATTAAAATTTTCAAGGAATCAGTGAGAATAAAGTACACGAATTTTTTATACCCATCAATTTGTACAACATCAATTAGAAATATTATGTCCCTTATGTTTACTCTCATACACTATTTCGCACTTTAAGCTCTTTCCATTATATTAACTATTTAATATGACATTGACCAATTCACATATAATGATAATATTATTATCTTAGAATACTAGATGAACCCGCAGCGTCGCACACTGTGCACGATTAAAACTTTTTCTGTCCTATCCTGATCAAATTAACGCTCACAGGATAAAACTCTCACTCTGAGCACTCGCACTCTCAGGATAAAACCAAAAAATATTGTGAAAACCTCTATAATATATAATGAGTTTTTATTTAGTTTTACAGTGAGAAAACATAATCCGTAAAAGCGTAAAAACAATATTTCAAAGCATTCTCAACTTGTGCTTAAAAGGCTGAAGTTTGGTCTCTTTTCATTGCGTCGCTCATACTATGTATGAAAAGGACAAACAAATTCCTTAGAAAAGTAAAATACTAAACTAACTATTCCTTCAGCAAAAATTACAGAGAATATGCAATCTAGAAGTGCGCCAACACTATCTCTGCATAGATGCAGAAGATTCGAGCGTCTCCGGTAGTCAGAAAAGAACCTGATCCACGCTAGGACTATGCTTCCATTACAAAAAGTTATATGAAAAATGCGAAATACATAATTCATTTTGCCTACAAGTCCAAACTCGATAATCTTGCGATTGATATGCACCTAGTTAAGTTTCAGTAATCATATTTTTTTACCACTACGTGAAATGTAAACAAAGGTCTATAATCCAACATTTGGACACTAATGCAATCGTACACTCTTTAACACAGAATAGCTAATTTAGTTTCTACAGCACGCCAGGAGGTGCAACGCACAGCTCTGTGATCTAGCGTACATCACAACATATTTCTTTAATGATGATAGGTACGCGCATTTCTAATGTTGGAATTACGATACAGGATTATCAAGCTTGTTCAGGATATTTTAAAGTGACCTACCTATGGACAACTGAGGAGAACTTAGTTCAGTTGGTGTTCATTTTGTTAGAGGGTGCGATTGGTGAGGCGTGGGGGGTAGAGTCGGCGAGTGGGAGGGGCTTGGCGACGCCTATGCGCACGACGCCGCGCGGCGCCCCCTTCAGTGCGGCTACCGCTTGCTCTAGACTGGCGTTTTCCAGGTTCTGAAACAAAACAACATGGTGGATAAAACTTTAATTACCTGATTTATAAGTGCAAAATGCAAAATTTTAATTATATTTTTAGAAGGGATTATTTAAGTAAATTGGTTGTTAATAATGTTTGTAGTTGTTTTCTAGTTGTTTAGTTGTTAATATGTTATTCCTAAAATCTGGGCACATCTGAAAAACAGTGCTATAGGTCGCCTTGTGCACTTATAGCATACGCTGAGATGGGCCCATATTGTCATCTGAATCTGAAAGTGCAAGATTTATTTTCTTAAATTTAAGTTTTTTTTGTGTATTTTATGTTATTGTCCTTGTTTGTATATTTCCTGCAATTGATGACATTTAAAGCAATTTTTCTTTCTTTGTTTCTTTCTTTCAAACAACTGAATTTCACCAGCTCTGTATTCACATTACACCACAACATACTGAGCATACCTGGTCGTTGACAAAGAGCAGCCGGTCCCCCGGTATGAGTCGCCCGTCTTGCTGTGCCACGCCACCCGGCACCAGCGAGCGGATCACCACTAGCGTGTGACGCGGCCGCAGCGGGTCCTGGTAGTCCAGGATGGAGAAGCCGAGACCTCTCTCACCCTTCACCAGCTCTGTATTCACATCATAACCACAACATTACATGATTCTTAGACTCTCTATCTAACATTTGTAAGTTTCAGTCCGTAGATGTAGAATAATTAGCTAACTGTGTGTGGGAAACTTCTGCATCTCTCCAGCATTACAATGTAAATCCATAATATACAACTGGTTGAGTTGCTGGAAACACGCCTCTTGCTTCCTCCAATCCTATCAGTATTCACTGGTAACCACTATCTGCTCCAATACATTGATGGCGTCGCCCCACATGACAGCTGCCAGTGGAGGATACCGTTGCTCCAACATTCGTCGTTCCCACTAATAACAGGCCCAGCCCACTGCTACCGGAGTTAAACCACCCAGTGTCAGGAAAGATAACTATTCTTTGTTTCCTCGATGGATGCTTTCAAGAATAGACAAAAATATATAAGTACTACATATAAATGATACTGTACCAAAGTTAAGGGTACATACCGATGATTTGCGGCTCGGAAGCCCACATGGCCAGTCCCGTGAGTGGCTCGAGGCTGCGCGAGCGCATCTTGCTGCCGGGAGCGCCCAGAGCTCCACCCAGCACGCCCTCCTCCCCCGCCCCTGCAGCCAGGCTTCCGTCCGACTTGGCCTGTAATCAATATTGTAGAAACCAAGTGAACCAGCTTTGATACATAATGAAACAGTGCATAAAGTTTCACTGAGTCTTCTCGCGGCAATATAGTTGCCGCGAGAAAAGTCAGCGAATAGTTCTTTTAGAGTTCTTCCGAACACTTTGTTCTAAACTGCAGTGAAACAAAAGGTACTATGAAAATTTTTAATATATTGTGAATAAACTCATCTTTGGGGCCTATCTTACAGTAGTAAACATTGACTTAGAATCTATAGACGAGTAGTCTCATACTTCCGTCTTGACAGATTTTGACCCCAATTTACTATAGATA